>JAEQML010071355.1:0-16204 GCA_016904865.1 Pissodes strobi
AAAAATACTCAATACTAATACCTTTGAAAATACGTAAAAAAATTCAGGCCACAAAGGATTGATGCCAAAATTAATCAAAAATCCATAATTCATGTCGTCATAACTTAGCTAAGGTAGTTCTCAATTTTAACCATAGAGCTAAGGAAATAATCGTAATTTCGAGTTGATAATTATTAGGCTTCAGCCAGATTGAAAAAAATAGGCAAAAATACGTATTTCGAAGCCTTAAAGTCAGAAGTAAAACAAAATATAATATTTTAAAACCAGAAATGATCAAACCCCAATCGAGGCAATAACCTTTTACTCTGAGTTCCAATGCCTAAATTAAGCTTCAATCCATTATCTAAACCCAAAATTAACCATAAATCAATAATTGTCAGTTATAAAGTCACTAAGCTTAATTCTCCATTTTAAAGTCATAAGTAAGTAAAATTCCCTATTTCCGAATTTAGGCTTCATTTCGAGATTCGAAGCCAAAATTAAAAACTTAAAATTAATTAAGAAATTTATAATTCGGAATTTTGAATAAAATTTACATTTTATTAATAGGTATAAAGCTCTAGCCACAAAATTAAAGGGTATTCTCAATTCAAACGGCAATTTACTGAAACAACAACGGTTTCATAATTATAAATTCAAAGCCAACGCGCGCGGCATCAGCGGCGATTACGATAAAGTGGGAATATAACATCAAAGAAAATTAACATTCTATGACTGCGCGTTTGCCCAGCTAGCTTAAACACGAGCTTAAGGGCGGGTCGGCAATACTGGTGACCTGATATTCCTTATGGATGCTGGCTTCCTAAAGCGGGCGTCCATTTAGGGGTTTTAATTTTAATACTGAATAATTATTTTATTGAAACTATTATTTTCTTGGAGCTACTATTCCCTTTGCTTGTAATTAAATATCATAAGATGGGTATATTTCTACCAAACCGTATTCAAAAATAAGTATAACTTTTTCGCTCCAGTGACCCTCAAATATGGGAAACGCCAATTTTCAAGTTTCAATATAACTTCTTAGGTTATTTCAGCTAAAATATGATGGCTTTTCGACCAACCCACTACATTTGATATTATCTTCCCGGGAAATAGATTTTTTGAAACCTTTTAACGTTTATGTGAAGATTCTTCTTGTTTAGAAAATAGTCTGCGGTTTCTAAGCTTTTGGGACATAGAGTGAGGGACGAAAACCTTTTTCATGCAAATTTTCACAGCAGTGAGATGCATGCTTTTTAAAAAAAAAATCTGTAAATAAGTTTAATAGAATAATCATTTTAGAGTTTCCCCGTAATGTTTTTTCTTTGCAAAAATATCATTAGGGTACCGTATACTGCAACATGAAACAAATGTTAAATTTTTATTGAACCCGTTTTCACATGCATTTTCTGTGATCGTACGTACCTCTAGGATCATGGCCATTCGCAAGGAACATACTAAGCACGCATATATTTATTCACATAAAATTTTCTTTCGAAATTAAGTTTTTGGCCTTTTCGAGCGCCAAAAATAATATTGAAAACTACATAGTTTTAATAGGTCACTAGTCCTCCTCGAGGCAAAATTAAAATTAATTAATACTAATATAGCAATAAATCAACGATTAATTATCAAACAGGTATCTTCCAATATTAACCTTAACAAAAACCGATAAAATTTTGCAAAAGGTTAACAATAACAAATATCGGTAACATAACGGGCGCCTATAATTGCATACGTAGGGGGGAGATAGAAGTATAAAAGGAATTCCTATTTCCCAAAAAATCATCAGCTGCAGTTCGGTTTATCACAGGTCAACACCCACCAACATCTATCATCATGAGAGTAGTAAGTGCTAAATTGGTCTGTCTTTAATTTTTTCAGCCTTGTTGCATGTATGCCCCACTTTCGATTAATTATTATCTAATTTTTAAGCCTCAACAATGAAAGGTGAGCGTTTCGCAGCGGCTAAGCTCTGACCCTAGTCATCCTGGTTTTTCTTGCATATCTATTTATGTAAATCCTCAGATATGTATCGGCTTGCCAAATTTTATGAAATCATTTGTGTTCCACTAAAATCTATTTTTTTTTTTAATTACATTCCTTGCTCACATTTTTTTCAGCAACATTTTTGTATTTTGTATTGAGCTTATTCTATATATAAAAACTAAAATTATTGTTATTTGCCAATTAATGCTACGATCAAATGTTTTTCATACATACCAAAAAGGAGTAAAAATTAATGAACTGATATTGGTAGTGATATTTCCTCATTTTTTGTTTTTGTCTTTAACATTGCACTATTTAAAATACCGGCTTAATTACAGCATGAGTCTTGAAATTACCTGAAGGATTAAAGTGTTTACTAAATTACTTACTTAATAACTAAGTAGCTAAATGAGAGTTGTCTTTTCTAAAGAACATAATCTACATTTATATATTTCTACAGCCACACAGTTGCATGAATAATTATCTAACGGTCTCTTATTACATGCAGTTAACTGTAAACATGATTGCCGGAGTTTAGAATTTTTCAAAACTGAGTTTAAAAAAATGTTCTGTCAATGGCTGGAACTAGAAAATTTTGGCAAAAACAGAATTATGTATACTTTTGACATGAATTTTTGACAGAATTTCCTACAGATTTGATAAGTTTCAGAATTTTCTGAGATGGTTTGGTATGTTTAATAGATTTAAAAAAATATATTTAATTGATTAGTCGATATACAGTGATTTGAGGAATAAAGGATCATGAGAAAATTCAAAATTATTAATTTATAACATTTTACTTAACTCATATATTGTTTCTGTTTCATGATACTAATATTTAATTGATTATATTTTTTAGGTACTTGTCCTTTTCGCCGTCATCGTGGCCACCGCTGTAGCTTCTCCTATATCTAGCGCCGCTCTAGCTAGCCTAGCTAGCAGCGACGCTCTAGCCGAAACACTCAAAAACGATGTAGAAAATATTGGAGTGGACGGATATAATTATGAGTAAGATATGATTATTTTACTACAAACAGTTTCCGTTAATAACTTTCTATTTTACGTACCAAATGGAATTGTCTTTATTAATTGATTTAAAAAATTTAACAATGGAAGTCAACTCTGCTTACTTAAAGACAAAAAATTTAAAAAACAAAGTTGTCAAACCTACATTATTTTTTGGACAAAATATGTTTTATATTACTTAATTTGAAAATTTTACGAAAAATTGTCGCTAATAAAACCTTATGCGTTCATATGTACACATTTTTGAAGGTAAATCTATCAAAAAAACCTTGCATCAGGGTGCAACATAAATTTACTGTTTTAAGCAATTTATATACATTCTACATTATAAGAAAATTTATGCGGTATAGTCTTTTGGATAAAACTGACAAAGCATATAAATTTTATTTCAAAAATTTTACGTTTTTACGCATGAAATCAAATAAATTTTCTAATAAATTTTTCAAAATAAGCTATTTTTGGCACATTAACAAAAAAAATTATTTGACGTATATCAACTGACAGCTGTCATTTTTGAAACGTCTTTATGCTTTGGTTGAGATACTTCTAGATGAGAACTACTGTTCTTATCAATTAAGTCAGTAGTAAGCAAATTTTAATCATTATCATATCATACAATAATAAAGAATCCGATTTCATGCGTACTTTTTGATAATGACTATATAACTAAATCAAATTCAACATTAATGTTGTCATTCATAATACCATGTTAAGTTAGTAACTGTCGATCTAACTCTGTATTAATGAACGCCCATCTCTGCCCCAATCACACACTGATGATTTATAGTGGTGTCCCTTCAAGGACGTGTATGACTATAAGTGCAAGAAAAGCTATTGTCCATAGAAATTTAACGTTCATCGTTCTGATTCTGATAGTAGTAAAAGCGATTTCACTTCTCACCATAAAGCATGCCATATCGTTTTTGTGATTCAGAAATGCAGCAATTACCAATATCTTGTTTCTATGCTAAGGATTTTTTTTAAAGTTGAAATAATTAATTTTTCTAATCTAGATATAAAACAAGCAACGGAATCTCCGCCGAAGAGAAAGGACAACTTATTAATGTTGGATCCGAAAACGAAGCTATCGCTGTCCGCGGTCAGTTCCAGTACACCGGTGTTGATGGTGTTGTGTACAGCGTCAACTACGTAGCTGATGAAAACGGTTTCCAACCTCAAGGCGCTCATTTACCCGTTGCTCCTCAATAAGTTATTTTCCTTCCTGTTTTTTTTTGAGTTAATAAAAAAAATTGCAAACTAGATTGTGCTTTGAATAATTCCTATTATAAAGCATATTGAACTTAGTTTCAATGAATTAATTAAATTTCATTGCAAGTTTTAAAGCCAATATAATCCATAGACATATAAGTTCAAACTTCAAAGTTAAAGCTAAGCAAAACTTCCAAATTAAGTTTCAAATGCTGAATTAAATCAGCATTAAGTGTCATTGAAGCTCTAAGAGGCAAAATAAAGCATAAATAATACATACTTCCGACCTTCAATGTGAACTGAAAGCATATCTAAAGTCTTAAAATCAATCATAAGCTTAATTCTCACTTCTAATGCTAAAATGAAGCAAAAATTCGTAACTACATGTTTCAAAGTCTGAATTAAGCTGTTTCGCAGTATTAAATTTAAAACGAAGCCAAAATATCTAATTCTGAGTTTCGAAGCCAGAAGTAAGCCTAATTTAAAGTTTTGCACTTGGACCTATGCAAAAATCTCTTATTTCGAGAATCAAGGGCCGAATTAAGATTCATACCGTGTCTTAAAGTTGAAATAAATCGTAAATTCATAATTCCAAGTAATGATAATTAAGCTAAAGTAATTATTCTTACCTTTTCATAGTTAAGCAAAATAAAATAATTTAAAGTCACAAACTCAAACTACGCAAAAACACGCCATTCCGGATTTAAAAGCCCGAATTAACCTTTATTTCGAGTTTGAGAACCAAAATTAAGTATAAATCCCTAGCTCAAAGTTTTAAATACAGAACTGAGCTTAGTCCTCACCTTTAACGTCAGAACCAAGTAAAAATCCTTACGTTCCAGTATTTATTCTTTTGCACTTTTTTGTTAAGCATGACTTTCCTCATATAGTGGAATTAGATGGGTCGATTCCTCGATTGAATCGAAAAAGCTGAATATAATCAACATAATGGGTATCTTCATTGATTTCGGAGCTTTCTGGAAATTCTTCAGCTTGTTCTTGAGGCTGAGATTTAAATATTTATTTAAATCTCAGCTGAGGAGGCTTGATGAAGTTCATAGTCACACTTATTTTGAACGCACCTTTAAAAGTTCTTGCAGTAGGGTTTGTACAGTTGTTAAATGTTAAATATTTCACTTAAACTTCGTTCGCTAAATTTATTCTAGATCATCTTCAAATTTTCATCCAGAAATTCCCCAGTATTTTTCTGTAAGAGATAGCACCACGCATTCTTCAACGCAATAAGATTGGTACTTTTCTCTTTCCCTGGTATACCTCAAAGTGATTCATGTATTCATCTTGTTCGGCAATACTCCAAAGCTTGTAGACCCTTTTTATCGGCTTTTGCGGATTGTACTGCTTGAAATTGGATTATCCCTTGAAGAGAATAACACTTTCATCAACTGAGAGCGCCCTAGTCCCGTTGTAAAGAAGGTCAAACTGGTTATTTAGAGATTTTAAAAACGGCCGTATTTTGAACACTTTGCCTTTATTATCTTGGGTAATGAGAGAGTTATCGTGGATATGAAGACATTATAAAAGTGTTTGAAAACTGTTTCTTGATATTGCTGAAATTTCTGTGGCAACACCTAAATCTGAGGCCGATGACCAGTAGTGTTTATAGCTAGGTAGACTGTGGTAACCCATAAAGAAATTTATACCAAGAAAAATATACCATTCTGATTGTTTGATATTAAGAGTGTTATGTCTTTGTGTTGCATATAAATTACTTTGATACAGAATATCCATTACAGCAGATGAACCCAGAATGATAAGAAAATAATCGGTGAATATCTGGCATTGCAGAAAATGTTCTTGTATGGGGCCTTCAGAAAGGTAACAGTATCTATATCTTTCTTCTTCAATTTCCTATCAACCAAAATTTATTTTCTTGTACATCTGTGGGTAAATCGGTTCAGTGTAATTTCTTCCTCATCTTCACTTTCTCCTTCATCTGTCTGAAAATATTGTCAATAGGCATGTTTTCCAGTTAATTAACCGCTTGTTTCGCCGCTGCTAAGAAATCTTCAACATTTAAAAATCTTTTATATCTCCAAGAACTTGCAATGGTAAAACCTGAAAAGATGTGCAACCATTATGAGATCCAATAGCGGCCAAAGTTATTGAAAATTGATATTATTTCCTACAAGTATAAATACGAAATTGGTAATGTGGTTAAGCCCCTGAGATAAAAGGAATTTTTATAGATTTTGCAAACTTTTGATAAGCATTTTGAGTTACGTAAAAAGCCGGCATAAATAGACTTCCCACTAACGGTATAACCAAAGTACAAATAATATCGAGTAGATCCACTCAGCAAAAATCGTTTGATGTTTTTGTATCAAACGCAAAAGCCGCAGCACGGTAAAAATAAGTTTGCACTCTACTTGCAGCAGCGAGCAGTCTGTGGGGAGAGATTCAAAAAGTATTCGCTGATGCGCTTTCCTCGGTTATTATAAGACAACGCGACGCGAAAGTACACAATTTCAGGGCGTTTGCACACTCTCTGTCCCTCGTAGCGGGCCCATCGGTGGCCACGAGCCAGATTGATCCAGATTCGCTCCGTCGCCAAACGCTGTCGGCGAAATTGGAAATTTGTCTTCAGTGAACCTACCGTATATACTTATTTATACTGTGGTATAACCTTAACGCGCAATGACGCATGTAGTGGGGACAGAAGTGCCGCTTCGCGTATCTAGTGAGTATACATGTTCCAGTGGCGGCAGTAAAGTGTATTTAAAAGTTCCATTAGCACTCAATCATCGTTTGATTTGAAATGTAGCTCTAAAGCTCATAAAAATCAGATGGGACTTAGAAGTTCCGTCGGGACACAGAGTATTAAGCTGTTTAAAGTATGACGGTGGGAGGGCTATATGGACAGCACAACATAGAAATTTGGACACATATATAAATACTATACATATTGACAATCTAAAAAAGGAATAAAAATTAAGCATTACATTTTAATTTTATTATTATTTAGGAAAGGCATGATAAGGCTGGTTGTTTGTAGGCATGCTTTAGAGATAATCAAATATATGGCAATTGGCAAACGAAAGTTCATATTGCTTAATTTTTTTATATAAGCCTAAGTTTGCGATGCTATTAATAGGATATTTAAAAATATTATGATTAAGATCTTCGATTCTATCACATTTGCAAAAAGCATTGTCTCTGAGTTTCAATTTATGCAAGAAAACCGATTTTTTGAATACTTATTTAGCTTTAATACCATTGGTAATTTCACTGGGATCTAAATCCATCGTCTTGGCTGCGTTCAAAACTCTATCAACATTGCCTAAAGTATCCGCCTCTATATTTCCGGGTATACCAGCATGCCTTGGAATCCAGACCAGCCTGATATTGTCAAATATAATCATTCATAAAGCTATTAACTAATTATCACCCTGTGCCAAGTTTGAACTTGAACTTGGGAATTATTTAATAAACATTAAAAGCAAACTATAAACAACGCGAGCAGTCAACGGGAGCGATTATGAACCTTAAGCATGCAATGATCAGCATCAGCAATTTCTCTAATATAAATACACTGGCAAACCTTCAGTTCGTCAGACTTTTGGTCTCACCTAAGCCAGCTCCAGGGTTAGTCACATGACTGCTTTTGGTTCAATCCGCTCTTTGGTTAGTCACATGATTGCCAAAGTTATAATCCTTTTCCTACCCCAAACCTAGTTCTTGGTTAGCCACATCGACTGCTAAGACTAGGGGTTTCATTAACCACAGTAGAAAAGTCGAGTCTGTCAAAGTTCTTCGAGTGAAGTTTCTAAGTAGTCTGTCAAGTAGTTCAAAGTGTAGTGTCCAAGTGCTCTTAGATACCTTAACATTAAATAAAACATAACACAACATAAGATAAACTATATTTACAAAGCAGTGACCAAAAAGACCTATAAACAATTCATAAAACATACCTCAAGTCGAGAAAGCATGCGTACCTTAATAATTGGGTATAGGCTAGTCTCATTAAGTTTCTGACCAGTAAACGCTGTTAAAACTCTATCGTTGGGTCTTTGACCAATACACATTGTTAATCTTTTCTCATTTAGTTTATCTAATATACTTTATTGTTTTTTAAGTGCTTTCTTTATCTTCGCTTCTCACCTTACGTAAAGAATCCCGTACTACCATCGGAGTTATACCCCTGCACGCTGAGTAAGGCGTGGCATCGCGATTCAAACGTATGACGACAGACCGGTGGAGGCATTAAGAAAAAATTAAAAGAACTGTCATCACGATTACTCGCGACAATATCATATCCATTATTATTAGCTACCAGAAGTAACTTTTTATAAGCTATTGTTCATTTTTTAAATGGTGCTTTTCGAGTCACTAAATATTGTAATAGATTATTTTATTAATGATTCATGAATAGCTATTATTTTCGCCTTACAGGTACAGAAATTATTATTAGGTCAGAATGAACACTTACATTTTAATTCTGGAATTGCTTTTCCAAAGACAAAAGTATATGCCCGGCGATACTTATCCACCATCATGGTATGTTATGGTATAGTATGGGAGAAGGGTCGCTCGGCAAGACTTGCCCTTAAACACGTCGAGCACAATAATTGATCATTTGTGTATAACCTTCTAGTCTCAAGAAAATTCCTATCTCTTTCGAGAACCTCAGAATATTTCGAGGGATGAGCTTTTGTAGATCTCCAGGTGCCACAAGAGCATTTTCGAGATGCCTCAACCTTTGGCGAGTCAGAGCCTGACCTTCGTAGAGTAGGTGCTCTGATGTTTCAGCCATAGTTTGGCTGAATCTGCATTGTTTGTCAGTGGTTTTCCCCATTTTCTTGAGGTGGTACCTCCAGGGGCCATGTCCAGTGAGAAGGTTTACGATCAGTTTTATATAATTTGAAGTTGTAGCTTGAGAAGCTCTTTTGCGTAGTTAGGCGAGTGAGAAATGAGTCTTCTGGCCTATCTCTGCCCAGGTATATTGACCCAATGTGTCAATTTCCGCCCTTTTCCCCAATTTCTGAGTTTTAGGCCCCGAAAGGCAATCTATGCACCATTCCGTGCGAGCTAGTCAGCAACTTCGTTGCCTTCCACACTCTTGTGCCCGGGGACCCACATTAGGGTGAGTCTGTTTCTGTTTGTCAGTTGATCTGCAGCCATCCGACAACCCCACATTAGCCGGAAGTTTGATTCTGCTAGATGCTAGCGCTTCAAGACTGCTTGACTATCTGATGAGATATAGATCTTTGCAACTCTTAGGCTTTTTTGGCAAATTCAGCTCTACTTAAAACATGGTTGGAGTGTTATTCTTAAAGGTGCAGAGATTTAACATTTAGGTCCGTAAACTCCGGATCCCAGTCCTTCTTTCATCTTTGATCCATTCATCTGTGTACCAGACAAATGATCCCTCTCTAGTTGTTTTAGTCCTCCCCCTGTAGTATTGCGGTCTTCGACTACCACTTCAAAGGAGCGATCAAAATGAAGTTTTGTTTCCAATGTATCGGTTGGTTTGGTTATCGCCTCTATCTGGATGTCATTCAGAATTTTAAAGTATCCAGTCAGGTTTCCTGACGTCAGTTTTTGGGTCTGAGTGTATGCACGTTTTCGTAACTATTAACCACCAAGATAAACCCTTCTTTTATCTCACCCTTTCTTAAGTTAGTATCTATAACCTTTACAGGTACTATCAAATTTTGAAAACCTTTTTAATAAAAGGAAATGTTGAGTATTTTGTGTAATATGTTACAGAAAGGTAGAAACCGTTTATCCATCTTTATTAAATATGTGGTTTTTGATAACCCTGCAACGCCTTTCTAATGTTAAATATAGCTGGGACTATTTAAAATAATATTCAGAATGGAGTGGATTTGAATATCAATGATTTTGGATAAAAATTGTATAGCTAACATCTTCATAGAGGCTTCCGCTATTAGCGCGTATCTTGGAGTGGTCGTCATACAATCAAGACAGATATGGAGCCCTTCATAAAAAATTCATCAAATTAGTTTACTTAGAGTCCTCAGTTGGCTTCAAAAATATCGATCAAAAATCTAAATGAGACACTGTCATAGCCGGAAATACCGTCAGCAAAGTTGTCGGGTCAGTACCACACCAAACCCCACAAATGGCCCTGAAAAAAGTGCTTTTTTTTTGTTTGCAACATATTGTAAGGGGCGAAAACACAAGTAGAGATTCAATTGCGAGCCCAAAAGTCAACCTCACCTGCTCGAGCGGTGGTAAAGCTTACCACCCGGTGCACCCTGCAAGACAACTGACGAGGCCCTGGCGACTGTGTCACAGCGATATAACTGTCCACCTGAAGCTAAGGAAATGCGGTTTCTAGAAAAATCTCCCCTATCAACCTGCAATGGCCAGCGTGATAGGAAATATTGGCTAAAATCCCCCGTTGTATATGAAAGGACAAACTCAGCAACGGCCCTCAGTCCCCGGCGGCAGTGGCGGTTCGCTTTTCCCTGACCAAGGTAGCGGGCAGATAAGGATGCGGAGAGAGGGTGCTAGGAATCACCGGGATCGACTAGGCTGCCATAGAAGAGGACTACAGATCTGCACATTGAACACTAGGACACTGTCAACCGCAGAAAAACTACAAGAGCTCGAGGAGGAACTGTTACATGTTAACTGGGATATACTTGGTGTAAGCGAACATAAAAGAAAATGTAGCGAACAACTGACATCACAATCAGGAAATTTTTCCATTTCAACGGATCGGAAAATATCAAAGGGTGACATCGCTTTTCTGGTAAGCAGATACCAAATCTAATACAAATAAATGGTATTGACCCAAGAGTGATGTGCCTCATTTATAGTCTAAACATGTGAAATTATTCAAGTCTATGCCCCAACTTCCGCTCACCCTGTCGAAGAGATGGAAAGCTTTTACGATGATGTCACAACCGCACTGGAAACTGGAACATACACCTGCACACTATGCACTAACAATAGGTGACTTTAATGCCAAACTGGGTCATAGATTGAACGATGCAGAAACGCCACTAGATACACAAGGATATGGTGAAAGAAACGAGAGAGGGCAAATGCTGCTTGAGTTCCTGATGCAGAACAATATGTTTGCAATGAACATTTTCTTTAATAAGCCACCCCAGAAAAAATAGACCTGGCTGAGTCCTGATGGAAACACTAAAAACGAGATAGACCTAATAATATCAAATAGATAGGAAATTATCTCTGACGTATCAGTTTTAAACAAATTTACAAGTGAAAGTGACCACAGAATGGTTCGAGCACGCATCGATATAAATTTGAGAAAGGAGAGGGCCAAGATGATGAAACCAAATAATAAATGGAAGCCACTAAAAACGTGGAGGACTTTCAACAGGAAATAAATGCATAAATAGGAACTATGAATGCTACAGAAGAACAGAATGTTGAACTACTAAGCACTAAACTTACTGCGATAATCACACAAGCAAAAAATAAACACCAAGATAAAAATTTAACAAAAATCGACAAACTCAATAACAACACAAAAAAGCTTATGTGCGAAAGACGAGAACTGCCAGATAAACATGGAAGAAATGTGAGACGACTTAGAAACAAAGATATATCTAAGGCTATCAGGAAAGATATCAGGGCATTTACCACCAGCGAAGTAACAAGAATAATAGAGGAAAACAGGGGCATGAACGCAATTAGAAAAACTTTCTCAGAAGGGAGAAAGAATATAAGCAAGCTGAGAATACCTAATGGTCAAATAACATCAAATAAGCAGCAGATACTAAATGTGGTCAGATCTTTTTACCAGTAATTCTACAGCAACAGAGTTAAAGACGTCAGAAACATCAATATACCATTAGTAAAGGATCAAGGGTCTGAAGATATTCCAGACATAACTCTGGATGAATTCAGAACAGCCCTGCGTGAAATGAAAAATATACTATAAAGAAGCTGGAGAGGATCAGATTGAGATAGAAGCAGTAAAGCTTGGTGGAACACTTCTACCCCAAGAAATCTGCAAACATTACAATGAATGCTTGACACGCGAAATAACACCACCTCAGTGGGATAGAGCAGTAACAGTAATTATGCATAAAAAAGAAGGCATAACAAACCTGGTAAACTCTCGCCCCATTACCCTGCTTTTTCATATATATAAATTGTTTATGCGAATAATTACCAAGCGGATCACCAATAAATTCTATCAATCACGCAAACAAGCAGGTTTTAGACCTGGGATTGGTACACATCTGCAAGTTGTTAAAAGTATTATATGCACAGAATATATCAAGCCCCTAGTCCCCATCTTTGTCGATTATGAGAAGCGATAAATCAAGAACAAATGATGTATGCACTAACAGAATGCCGTGTAGACTACAGGTACATTAATATTATCCAAAACGGATATGAGGGTGCCAAGGCTTGTGTAAAACTGCACGACTATATGGAGGATTTTCCCATTTGAAGAAGGTGTAAGGCAGGGAGACGTGATATCTCCAAAACTTTTTACGTCACTCCTGGAACACATGATTTTGAAAATATGGGTTTAAACATAAACGGTGAGAAGCTTAATCACCTTAGATTCGCTGATGGCATTGCACTGATAACTGAAAAAAATGGACGAAGTAAGGGAAATACTCAACAGACTAGATAATGCCTCAAAAAGTTGGCTTAAAGATTAACTTTAAGAAAACTCAATTTATGACCAACTTGGTGATAAGTGAACCAATATCACTGGGTAAAAATTATGTAGAACAGGTAGGCTCATACAAGTATATAGGGAACGAAATTCTCATAGGTAGAAATAACCAAACCCGGGAACTAGAGATAAGAATCGGCCTTGGTTTGGCAGCTTTTGGAAAATTAAGCAACATTCTAAAATCAAACGTCCCAATCTGTTTAAGGAAAAAGGTCTTCAACCAGTGTGTCCTTCCTGTGCTAACTTTCGGAGCAAAAACATTAACACTAAAAAAGAGGATCGTAAACATAGTTCGTGTTGCACAGAGAGCCAATGCTGAGAATATCCCTGAGAGATAGAGTTTCTAATACCAGACTTCGCCAACTCCCTGGAGCAACTGATGCTATAGAACGCATAACAAGGTTAAAGTGGAACTGGGCTGGAGATGTGGCAGGAACAACAGACGGACGTGGACAAAGCTGATCCTAGAGTGAAGGCCACGACAAGATGCCCTTCGAAACAGGGGTCACCCACCTACACGGTGGACCGATGATATCAGAAGAATCGAACCAAACTGGATGAGTGCAGCACAGGATCGAGGACGCTGGACTAGACTATGATGATGATGTCCCATTTCAGATATTTATGCAAATACATGCCAAAATATTTTAAGATTTGTAGGTATATACCGAATATTGAGTTTTATTGCAGAGGTATTATCGTTAATTAAATCACATTGCCTTATTTATTTATCGCTAACGATAAATCAATTTCTTTGGGGTATTCATCGATTTTTCCCAATGCATCTGCTATTTTAGAAGACATGTTTCCTATATTTGTCACGATTATAAAAACTTCATCATGATTAAGATAAAAAATATCTGCAATATAGATATTGAACAGAATTGTACTTAAGGGCGAGCCTTGAGGGCTTCCTTTCGTAACCAAGACCAGCTAAGAAAGGTACCATCATCCCCCCTCGTTTAGATGAATCTATTTCCTAAAGTCTTATGAATCAATTTGTTTATTTCTGCTGAAATTTTTAGCGCGTTCATTTTGTTATATGATTTATAATTGTTAACATTATTATAAGCACCTTCAATGTCTAAAAAAATGGCTAACACTGAATCCAATGCAAGAAAGACATTGTATGTAAAGGATGAAATGTATGCGATATAATCATATATTCCCTTCCCCTTATGAAAACCGAACTATAAAATTACTAAAATAATTTTGATGCTTTCATAACCATTTCATAATATTTCTAGAAGTATTTCTGAAATTTAACAGCCACATGATGACAAAACTATAGGTCTGTAACTCTCTGTTTGCTTTGGGTCCTTGTTTGGTTTGAGACAAGCTATTACATTAAACTTTTTCCAAACTTAAGGAATGAGATCTCTCAACAGAAAACGATTACAACAATTGATAAATTTCTGTTTTGCCCCAAAGGGTGATTTATAACCAAAATATAGGCAACATATTCCATACTAGGGGCTGACAGTTTTCTATCTTGTAAGACGCTATCCAGTTCATGAATGTTATAAGGTTGAAAGTCATTATCTGAATTGACTTGTGCCAAATGAAAATCTGGATCAATATTAAACGACGCTATCCTATCCAGGATAATTTTTTTGAACCAAGCCATTAGTAATTATGAAAAATTTAAGTCTGAATTTACAAATTCAGAATCTTGATTTGTGATCTTTTCCTGACCTGTTAGTGAACCAATTAATTATCGTCATCGATCAGTGTTTGGAGTGTAATTTAGAGGATCAACAAAGTTTCAAACCATAGGTTAATTAAATTCGGTTACTTTATGTTATGGTATGGTATAGTATGGTAGAGGGGTCAATCGGCAAGAATTTCCCTTAAACACGTCGACCACAATAATTGATCGTTTGTGTATACCCTTCTATTTTACAGGCAAATTCGAGAACCTCAGAATATTTCGAGGGTTGAGCTTTTGTAGATCTCCAGTTGCCACAAGGCCATTTTCGAGATGCTTGAACCATTGGCAAGCCAGTGCCTGACATTGGTAGAGTAAGTGCTTTGACGTTTCAGCCATAGTTTGGCAGCATCTGCATTGTTCGTCAGTGGTTTCCCCCATTTTCTTGAGGTGGTACCTCCAGGGGCCATTTCCAGTGAGAAGGTCTACGACCAGTTTTAACTCATTTTGTTGTAGCTTAAGAAGCTGCAACAAAATTTTTACGTACCCTCTTGTGTGCCACAAAATGGTTCAGGCCCGCAAAAGGTAGTCTATGCAACATTTTGTGCGAGCTGGTCAGCGGCTTTGTTGCTTTCCACACTCTCGGGCCCTGGTAGCCACATTATAGTGAATCTGTTTCTGTTTGCCAGTTGATATGCAGCCATCCGACAACTCCACACTGGCCGGGAGTTGATTCTGCTAGATGCTAGCGCTTTTAAGGCTGCTTGACGATCTGATAGGATATAGATCTTTGCACCTCTTAGGCCTATTTTAGCACTTTCAGAGATTGCTACATCGACAGCATTTAGTTCTGCTTGAAGATTGTGGAAGTGTTTTCTAAAGATGCAGAGATTCGACACCTAGATCCGTAAGCTCCGGATCCTACTCCATTTGATTACTTATCTATTACACCACATTTCAATATTATCATACACGAACCCAACTTATTAGTTTATGATATTATTATTAAACCCTAGAACCATAGAGCGGTGTGACTTTGCACCTCAAGGGTGTCTTTGCCCAACTGTTACTAATCGTTTAAAAAATCAAAAATCTCTGCAAGAAGTGGCAACAGTGTAACGATCTCGCTCGTGGTGTTGTTGTTTTACCAGCAAAACGACAGGTATAAACGAATAAGAAGCTCTAGAGTAATAATTTGTTAAAATTCGAAGTTTTGTTGTAGCCAGCAAACCGGAACTGCTAAGGTATGTAGATATGATAGAGTAACTTTTCAAAAATTTCTGGTTGGGTTATTATTTAAAGACATGTATTGAGGTTATATAGCCAAATTTTTACAAAGCAAGTTGCAATCGTTTTTGACATACGAAGGGTTACAAAAAGTAGTGGCTTCTTTGGGGTGACTTTTCATTTCCATTTTTTTTTTTGCAGAAAATGGGCCGCGTTTATACAAAAACGCTAGGGACTCGACATTATAGAAATTATACAGAAGAGCAACTGCAGCGGGCGGTTCACGCGGTAAAGACCACGGGAATTACTGTTCAGGCGGCCGATGATTTATTAACATTCCCGAAAGAACGATAAGGATCAAGAGATTAAAAGAAGCACGAAAAAAAAATATGGGGGCCAGACAGCACTATCAGAAGCTTAAGTCAAAAGTCAAAGTCAAAAAAAGCTTTATTGTATAAAGAATCATCACATTC
>JAEQML010071356.1:0-16202 GCA_016904865.1 Pissodes strobi
AAAAATCAAGTTCTCTTGATAATTGTTTTATTACTCCTTATAATACATTATATTATATATTTTAATTTACTGCTAAATAAATCTTTTAATAAGAAAAACTCTTAAAAGCATTTGTCTTGTGACATATTGATGAGCTATTACCACGCATTAAAAATCTGTACTATTACATTACCAAAAGTTTAAAATAAACAGTTTTCGTAACATGCATGTCAGGATGTTTTGTTATTGAATTTATTTGATTGTAGACAAATATTTAAGCATATCAGAATAGTGGGAATCTGAGTAATAGAGTAACATAATTTATGTTTGCATCATTACAATTACTTTGAAATATTTTGTTTGTAAAATGTTCTTAAATCTTCTATAAAGGCCGGAGTTTAGCAATACCAAGTAGCGATAGATAAATTAAATTTTAAACAATTCTTTCACAAGCCTTTATGACTCGTTTATCGGCTGTTCGAACTTTGGCCTGGCGAACGTAACATGAAAAACTCAACCCATCCCCAACACGCGCCGATTTTTTAGGACATTTGGTGGCAATAGACGTGGTCTAAATACAACCGACTATAACACAATTTTATCTACAATTATTATAAAACAGAATTTTTAGACTTGACGCTGGTTTCGCTGTATATCTAGCTAACTCTATTTATACTAACTCAACTAACCCAAACTACTAACTGTTCGCTTAATGCAAAACCAATTTTGGATTGCAGAACCGATCCTGGGAGCTGTTTTACTTAACGCTCGATCAACCCGCACAATGGACCTATACGAGTTCTTCCCATATTTTTCTGTGCGTCTAATTTCCTGTCAGATATACTATGAATTAATTTTTAGTTGTTATTCAGTGATTGCTTTCAAAAGCATGCTCGGTAACATTGGATTTTTCTGTTCTTCCATACTTTAAATGAGCTATATGTTCTTTGACTCGTATTTGTATGAATTTTCTAGTTTGCCCGACATATTTTTGGTTACAGCTCATGCAACCAATTTCATATATTCCACGTTTTCCAATGCTTCAGTTTTAGCATTTCAACCACCCAATACTTTGTTCACGTTAAACTGGAATTGATATACAGATTTTAAACTTATGTTCATAAAAACTTATGTGATTGGGTCCTTAACATATTATTCTCCAATGATTTGTAAAATAGTCGGCTTATTAGGACAAAAGAAAAGAAAAAGCAGTGTTACACCAGCTAACGTTTCGGTTCTATTTTTTAAGTCTTCCTCAGAGTTATGTAATAGATTTGTCCTAACAAGCCGACTATTTTACAAAGCATTGCTTCTTAAAAACTTTTTGGCATCCTCTAGTATACTGAGGATTATATAGTATCCAAAAATATTTTGTATGTATTTTATCCTGATTTGTTGTTGACCAAACTACCTACCACCAAAGGTTGATTCATCAAACATTTACTTATATTGTTATGTAAAATTTAAACGTATCCTTTGCCTAAAATTATAGACATTTATATTAATATTAATTGATATAATAGCAGAAATAAAATTAAATACTGCCTTACAAAGTAAAAAAAAATCAGGCCATTATAGAAGCACAATTATACATTAACTTATTCGGAGATAAATAAAAATTGTCCATGGATCTGCACATGTCTTTGCGACTGAAGGGTTTAGAAAATTTAAAGAGAGTTGATCCCCATAATTTGTCCCATAAAAATGTAATCTGTAAAGAGTTCATCTTCCAGCTCCTTTGAATACAACAATGGAGATTCAAACAAGTTTTCATAACAGATTATAACAATCACACATACAACTGTCTTTTCCTTGCCATTATATTTATTGTTTTTGTGTCATCAATTTCTTAATAATAAGGTATTATTCTATTATTTAATCCTCAGTAATGTCGTGGTATGGACGGTGAAATTCTTTCAGAATCGAAAGAGTTATCAATCTTAACACACTGAGTGAGTTGTCTAAGAAAACCGACGAAGACAAACCAACAAGACAACTGAGAAATGTCAATCGTAGACAAAGTTCTGTGATGAGGTGACTAAATCCCCCACATGCTCCAGAATCCACAAACTGCTAGCCAAAGCAAGTAGGTTTCTTGAAAAAGAACGTTAACAGATTCATAACAACATCGAGTAAAGCTTGATGATGCTCACTGAGCCCTTAGTACTTCTAGAGACAGCACAAAAAGCAAGCCAAAAAGTCAACTGCTTTGGAATAGAGGCTAGCTACGAAAATATGAAGACCAAATATAATTGGGTGAACTATTAGTAAATTCGAACCGTACAAATTTCTTGGAATAGATGAAATATATATCTTCTTTCTCCAAAGGGGACAGGATCCAATAATCTACATTCGTGTCATATATTACGACACATACCCATAGTATGACAAAAGGTGAAAGTTATTTACCTCTCTTGATAGGAACAATAAATGACAAGATATATACCGCCCAATAAGTTTAATGTCATTCTTGCTTAAAACTCCCAAAAGACTGATAGATGAATACATAAAATATGAGGCAATACACTCGAGCCCGCTCAACGAACGAGCATGCGTATCAGCCAGGCAATTCCACTGACTTACCACTGGATGGCCTCAATAGGCTAGTCACAAAGTGCTTGGAAGACAAAGAGATATCAACATTTGTAGACATAGAGAATGCTTTCAATAATGCATGCACATAATCTATAACCAATGCTCTGGCAAGAAAAGAAATATCACTACTTCTGTGTCAGTGGATCTGGCCATAAGCTAATACGGAATCAACATAAAAAGCAGAAGGATGTGGAGAAAAACTGCGGAATGAGTCCAAAAATTACCACATGGCTTTATGCGAGATTTATTAAGCCCATGATAGCAAATGGGTCGGCGGTTTAGTGGCCAAAGACAGACTCGGTGGTATGTCGGGTCAGTGTCATCCAAAGGCGAATTTACCTAAATGCCACTGGTGCCATGTGGACCACTCCAACAGCCGCGTTAGAAGTCCTGCTTAACCTGCCACCACTTCACATAAATATTCAGAGCGAAGCTAGATCAGTCGCGTGCTGGCTATTCATAGGGCAACCACCCATAGGCAGAATGCACGGGAAAGACTACAACAAACTACATGAAGAGTTGGAAAGCGGAATGATCATGGGGAAAGGCAACAGATGACATACTTCCCAAATATAGCTTTGATAAATCTTTCAGGATGAGTTTAGCGGATAGGGATGCATGGAAGTCAAGGCCTGCTATTAATTGGATACATGGCTGTCTGGTGTATATGGAATCAAGCCAAAAGCAAGAATCTGACTTAGTTTAGGCAAATATGCGACGATGTTCCAATCGGAAGTTGTCGCAATAATTCATTGTGCGAATGACTTGATAAGACACGAGTTTATAGGTAAAACCATTACAATATGCTCTGATAGCCAAGCGACAATAAAAGCAGTGCATTCAATGCCAGTTATTTCAAACTGATCTGGGATATAGAAGAGCTGGACCGTTGAAACAGATTGATCTTAACTTGGGTACCAGCACATATAGGGTACAAAGGCAACGAAGAGGCTGACGCAGCCGAGCAGGAGTCAGAATGGACCAGAATAGTTCTGCACTATTACAATATGCTCTCATAGCCAAGCGGCAATAAAAGCAGTGCACTCAATGGCAGTTAATTCAAAACTGATCTGGGACATAGAAGAGCTGGACAGTCGAAACAGATTGATCTTAGCCTGGGTACCAGCACATATAGGGTACAAAGGTAACGAAGAGGCTGACTCAGCCGAGCAGGAGCCAGAATCTACCAGAGTCCGTCTGCAGTATAGCAAAACTTATACGAAAAGCTTCTATTAAATTATGGATGCAAACGAAATCTGAAGAATAGTAGAACAGTGAGACGGGCTAAAGAATTTATCAAAAAACCAACACCAAAATTCACAAAATATCTACCAAGTCAGAATAGAAGTACGCACAACTAGAATAATAGGTGGACTTCTAAGAGATCACTGTAGGCTCAACAAACATATTATTGAACTGGCAGAAGAATCGCTGTGCAGGTTCGTTCAGGAAGAGGAAGCAACATCAGTGCACATACTTTGCCACTGCGAGGGCATGTCACGGCTAAGGTTCCTGATCCTGGGATGAGAAAAGCCAAGAGTTCCCTGATATACGGAGGATCCAAGGGAGGATCTGAGACCTAACCTATGGCGCCTCATGGGGGAGTCGCGGTTGGATAAAAATTCTAAATGGTTTTTTGAGGGCAGACACAATAGGTCAAAGTCGCAGTGCGGAGACTAATAGCACAGCATTGAGAGCAGCAGGTTGAAGTTGACCTTGTCGAAAGCTTTGAAGAAATCCATGGTAGTATCGATAGTAAAGAGAGAGATGCGCCACTTTTGTTCAAGGTCTTTAGTCAACTCTGGGTCATCCACAAGACGGACTGCTCTCCTCTGTATGGAATCTAATATATTGAACAAGTGTTTTGGTGCCGAGCTCCACACATGGGAATAGTATTCCAGAGATGGTCTTATCTGGGCCTTATAGAGCAGTAAGAGCTGATGAGGTATATACAACTTTTTTGCTCTGTAGTGTGTTCCTAGCTTTGTGCTGCTGCCTTGGCGATTTTGGTGACGTGATTACGCCAAGACATGTTGTTTTCTACGTTAATGCCCGGCAAGCTTATGGATGAGGCCAGAGTCAGTGTTTGCCATGTCATTGATAAGTCAGGTCCTACGTTGTTTGCTTTTTTTTGAGAAGACAGCTGCTTGAGTCTTTCCTGCGTTAAACTGGACATTGTTTTCCTCACCCCATTCCACGATGGCGTTCATAATATCCTCATTAATGGAAGCAGCCTGATTTGCTCACTCGCGTTGGGAACGAGGAGCGGTCTTTGGAGTCAGCGACATGAATGAGGATATAAGAGTGCTGTCGTCTGCAAAGCTGTAAATAGAATTGTTTGTCCTGTCTAAGAGATCGTTGATATAGAGCAGGAACAGTGTGAGATATAATACACAGCCTTGAGGAACGCCGGCATTAATTTTAAATTCCTCGGAGAGATGTCCATTAATACCAACTCGGATGCTTCGATCCCCTAAGAAATTGGAAAGCCATAGAAGCAATGCTGGTGGTAGTCCGTATGTTGTCAATTTGCTTAACAATCCGTCATGCCACACCCTCTCAAATCTTTTAGATATGTCGAGAGCTACCGCACGAGATTCGCCGTAGCTCTCGATGGCTTTGGTCCACAGGTAGGTCACGTAAGTCAGGAGATCTCCCGTTGATCTGTGCTTATGGAAGCCATACTGGCGATCGCTTATGAGGCCTGATGATTCGAGATATTTTATAGCTGTTCGTTGATCAGTTTCTCCATGACTTTGGACATGATGGGAAGGCAATCGGACGGTAGTTAGTTTGAATAGTTTTTTAACCTTTCTTCGGAACTGGTTGTATCTGAGCGCATTTCCAGCTAGTAGGAAATGATAGGGAGAAAAGCCTGCATAGTGAAGTTGTTAGTTCAGCATATTATCCATTCACCATTGAATTTGCCTATAAATAATATGTTAAGGTTGTTTATAGAAAGACACCAATTATATTAAAATTTAAGTGCTCATCTGCAGTTGAATAATGGAAAAATCTTAATCGTTTTGCTCATTATGTTATTTTTTATTTATTTAATCTGCGGCTACCTGAGCCGGTTGCGTACACTTATAAAACTTTAATTTTTTGCTTTTGAAATCTCATGTAATCAGTAATACAGTAAGTACGTACTAATCTCTCGGGAGCGTAAACGGCAGGTCAAATTTGTTGTTTGTTAATATAGGGTAAAGTACGGATAGATGCCGCACTTTTTGTAAAATAATTGTAAAAATTCGGTTAACAAAAACGTTGTATTTCAAAAAACACATAAACATTCTACAATCTATTTCTTATTGAAATATTGGCATTTAAACAACATAAAAAATACTCTACTACTGGAAAAAAATAACTAAGAAAAAGTGTTTTTCCGGCAATTTTCCCCCTAGATACGGAGAGATGCCTACAGCCGCGCGGAGAGATGCCCAATGTTAATTGCCATAAGGGAGAGATGCGGTAAAATTTTCTTGTAATTCCGCACGTTTACATGGGTTTGCAAATGGTTAAGTGCATGGTACATGTCTCATGCAGCCAGTTGTCGCATCTTATGCAGCAAATCCAGTCAACTATTTTGGAGGTTTTACTGTAATCTCTCCTTTTTGGTACGGATAGATGCCTCCCCGTCCCACGCCTGCGCCTAATGAATCTGTAGCCGAGAATACAAAACAAAATCTTAGATATGCCCTATATAATACTATAAATGTAAAATGATCCCATTTTTTTATTTTAAACATACTTCCCCAATACTATTAACAACATACAAATAAATTTTAAGCAATAAAGTATCTTACAACTTTATTCTCACAATTATCGTCTAAACACGTGCTCAATCAAAACACCAACCACGAGCAAAACAATACTGGCTAAATAGCTCTTTGATCCCGTCGACCGTTGTTGTCCAGTGCACATAGTTTCCGCGTCACGTGATCTGCGGCATCTCTCCCCCTGCGGCATCTATGCATCTATCCATACTTTAAGAGATCGGACCCCAAAGGAGTACATACCCAGACTTTTGACTCCTCCTAACTTTTAAGCGACCTTGTATATTGCAATAAAGTTTTGACGTACTCTAATACAGATAAAGATCCATAATTTAATGCAGAACCTGATACTGGCCTCATCACATAGTGTGTTCAAACTTTGACAGAATGTGATATTCGACTGCAAATATCTTTTTAGGTATTCCAAAGGGTTTTCGAGATAAATCGTTTTTTATCAAAGGCGTTTGAGAGAGTAAAAGAACATTTCGCTTTTAATTTATGACGAAGTGCTATGCAACTATCTGGGCCCAAGAAGACTTTATACTGAATGATTTCTAGCTCGAACTGTGTCAAATCTAAAAACTAAGTTGGTGCTTGGAACCTTCGGCAAAATGCACTACAGCACAATTAGTTTATTCACGATATCGAAGTAAAACAATTTACAAATTAAGATTCAACAAAAATTAAAAACTATAGTATAGTTTCACTTCGACAAATATTCAATATAGGCTCTCCTTACTTACTACATTTTTATATTCGACGTATGTTCTCCTGTTGGAGTTGAAACAACATTTCAAGGTTATTACGGATCTGATTACAGTGCCGTGCTCTTCACAATAGCAGTTTGTCTCCTGTCTCCAGTATGTGCAGGTGTTGAATAAACTAGATATTTTAGATATCCCCAGAAAAAAGGTTTAATGGATGTAGGTCAGGCCAAACAGGTCCGTCTCGACCTACCCATGAATCACCAAAAACTTTTGACAAATACTGACGCCCTATATGTTGAAAATGAAGTGGAGCACCATTGTACTTGTACCACATATAACCTCGGATTTTAAAGGGTACGTCTCTTAAAAGTTATTTAAGTACTTTTGTAAAAATTGAAAATACGAAGCATCATTGAATCTTTGTTCTAGAATGAATGGACCTATGAGGTTATTCCTGATGATATCAGCCCACATATTTACCATAAACCTTTGTTGGTATGTAATGTAATGTAAATTCTGGGTATGCTGCTATATAAATCATTTGGCGTATTGAAGCATTTGTGGGTAAACCTCTCATAACGCGCACTTCTGGTATGTGACAGGAATGAAGCAGATGTTTAAATATTTCATGTACCACCGACTTTGACACATTACGTTGTGCTGAAAACTGTCTTAAGCTAGTTGAACAATGTCATCTTATATATTTTTTCTTACACATGAAGCCGTTGTCCCCTTCAGCAACAACTCTTCTCGCCTCCACTGCATCGCGCCTACCCATAAATTAAATGTATATTCTGCAGATGAGTATTCTTCGATTTCATAACGGTGCGTTATGCTTAAAATCGCTTTTGGCAAGTTTCGTCTTTCTTTTATCATTTCACCAATCTTCGGAGTCTAGAAATGATATCTGCAATAGAATATATAAAATCTGTCAAAGTTTGATCATAGGGTGGGCCCAGTTCACTCCTGGCTAGATCATGGATTTGTATCATTACAATATGCAGGGTCACTTAAAAGTTAGAAGCCGAAACGTAAATTTGTAGGTATCCCCTTGGGGTCCGATAACTCCCTTAGGAGTGACATTGAAAAAATAAATTATATGAACAAATAGTGATATTTTGACCTTCCCTATACGCTCCCAAGATATTAGTCCTACTTAGAGTACATCTTGAATTGCTTAATAATAGCAACGAAAAGTGGTAGGCGGGTTGTAGCTTGCTTCCATTGGGCCACCTTGAATTGGTTTTATTATGGTTATTTACCACCGATACACCATATTCCCCTTCAAGTTCACAAATTAGTTGCAATCAATCTTTTATTGACCCCCTGTTACCGATTACGACACACGTGATTAATAATTTCGACTTTGACGTTATTGTTGTTATTGTAGTGTATCCAGTAACACATATTAAATCTAGGCATAATTTCGACATTGACGTTATTGTTGTGATTTTACTGTATCCAGTAACACATATTAAATCTAGGCTTCAGTAGACGTTTCATACGACGCGATTATATTAATATAAAATCGAATAATAAATATTCTGGCAGCACAAGGAAAGAAAACTTTAAACAAATGATGAAGAACGTTTACAATTTAGATGTATTAAATACTGCTTGTAGCGAAATCATGAGAGGCAGAGCCTATAGTTCAGCGGATATAGAATACTTTATAACAGGTCATGTTTCTACTAGAAATGCTGCACACAGGTATGCTAATTGAGAAAATTAACTTGTGTATTTAAGTACTAAAATAGTTTGCTGAAGCCAATTGAGTGCATGACATTTTTATTCAGAAATAAATCTCCCTGATTTTGTATAAATTAAATAAAAACTGCATATATAGATATATAGCTTAAGTCTTTGGATATATAAGTAATCGAGGTTATTAACGATAATGTTAAGATGTATAGCAAAAACTCCACTTGCAATTCTATGTTTTAGATATTAAACGTACACTTGCAGCTTGCGTTAACAATCTGACATATTGGCCTTTATATTCAATGAATTATTCAGATAATAAAGATCATTCCCAACTTTACACGACAACAACCTGAGTATCGTCCTGCTGCCTTCGTTTTCGTTTTCCTAGGTTTCTCGTTACTGCCCGTCCGTTTATTATCATCTTCCGTTCTCATGAGATGTCCTACCCATCTCTATGTCTGTCTGGATATTTATGTTATAGTTTATATGCTACATTTATTTTCGGTCGCCTATTTTGCTGCCATCTTTTTCTGTGTGGCTCGGACTATCCATTAATTTAAAATTAATTTGAAAGCCGCAACTTTTTGCTCCTTTGTTTAGGTCTAGAAGAATTTTCAATATTCTTCAGAGTTCTCTATATTCTTTGCGATGTCGTTGTCATCGGTATGTCGAGGGTTGTCATAAAAGCGGCTTCCCGCTTCGTCACTTTCATTTTATCTCCCATCACGATTTTTAACATTGAAAATGTTTCTGTTTTCCTATTATGGGGTATCAAGTCACGAAAAAGTGCATGCTACATTTGCCACACATGACGTCAAACGCGTGAGAGATCGTGTTAGTTTGTTTATGTGGACGCAATCGATTCAAATGACAAAAATAAATTAAAACTAACTGAAAAAAACCGAAAGTTGATTGAACGACTAACCCGAACTAACCAAAACCACCAAAAAGGGTAAAATGTATCAGAACAGATTGAAAAAAATAAAAGTAAGTAAAAATAACTCAAAGTAACCGAACGTTGGCAACTAACTAAAACTTACCAAAAACACTAAAATTGATTGTAACGTATCGGATACAGTTCAAATTACTAAAATAAATTGGAACAAAGTGAAACTAACCGGAAGTTGATTGAACGACTAACCAAAATCACCAAAAATGGCTAAAACGTATCGGAGCCGGGTCAAATGACTAAAATAAATTAAAACTTACTAAAATTATCCGAAAGTTGATTGAACGACTACCTAAAACTAACCAAAAGCCCCAAAAAGGGATAATAATAATATTAATACCAATAATAATAATAATAATAATAATAATAATAATAATAATAATGCTTTATTGACAAAAACTTTCACAATTTGTAGACAAAGCTAGAGCTAGAGTACAAAATATACAGCTAGAGTACAAAACAATAGGCAAAGCGTATCGGAACAGTTTAACAAATTAAAGTAAGTTAACGAACCCACATTAACCGATTTTGGCGACTAACTAAAATTAATCAAAAACATTAAAATTGGTTATAACGTACCGGAACCGGTTCAAAAGACTAAAATAAATTAAAACTAACTAAAATTTACCGAAAGTTGATTGAACGATTAATCAAAACTAACCAAAAGTAACAAAAACACCAAATAGGGCTAAAACATATCGGAACAGATTAAAAATATTAACAATTGTCAAAACTAACCCAAATTAACCGAATATTGCCGACTAGCCAAAACTAATCAAAAACATTAAAATTGGTTATAAAGCATCGGAACCGGTTCAAATGACTAAAATAAAATAAAACTAACTGAACGGCTAACCAAAAGTAACCAAAGGCATCAAAAATGGCTAAAACGTATCGGAACAGATTAATAATATTAAAGTAGGTAAATTCAAATTACCCCAAATTAACCGAATTTTGGAGACTAATCAAAATTAACCGAAAACATTAAAATTGGTTATAACGTCTCGGAACCGGTTCAAAGGACTAAAATAAATTAAATCTAACTGAAACTAACCGAAGATTGATTGAATAACTAACCAAAAGTAATCAAAGGCACCAAAACGGGTTAAAATGTGTACTAATAGGTTACACAAATTGAAGTAAGTTAAAACTAACCAACATAAACCGAATTTTGGCGACGAACCAAAAACATTAAATTTGATTATAACGTATCGGAGACGATTCAAATGCATAGTTTTTCGGTTTCATGAGTGATTGTTCAAGGTCGCGTTACGACACGGAAAATTTTCGTGAACGTCATGGCACAGTTTATGAAAAATTGATTATAACGTATTGAAACCAGCTTAAATAAGTAAAATAAATTGAGGCTAAGGAAACTAACCGAAAATTGATTGGTAGACTAACCTATGATAATTGATTATAACGTATCGGAACCGGTTCAATTGATTAAATTAAGTTGAGACTAAGTGAAACTAACTGAAAGTTGATTTGGCGACTAACCAAAACTATTATAATTGATTATAACTTATCGTAACAGGTTCAGATGACTAAAATAAGTTGATACTAAGTGAAGCTAACCGAAAGTTGATTTGACGACTAACCAAAACTAACCATATGTATTAAAATTGATTATAACGTATCGGAACCGGTTCAAATGACTAAAATAAGTTGAAACTAACCAAAGGTTAATTTGACGACTAGCCAAAACTAACCAAATCTATTAAAATTTATTATATCGTATCGGAGCCGACTCCGACTAAATTAGGTTGAGAATAAGTTAAACTAACCAAAAGTTGATTCGACGACTAACCAGAACTAACCAAATCTATTGAAATTGATTATAGCGTATCGTAACGAGTTCAAATGACTATATCAAAGAAGTTGATACTAGGTGAAACGAACCGAAAGTTGATTACACGACTAACCGGAACTAACCAAAATCTATTAAAATTGATTATAACGTATCGCAGCCGACTCAAATGACTAAATTAGGTTGAGAATAAGTTAAACTAACCGAATGTTGATTCGACAACTAACCAAAACTAACCTGATCTATTAAAATTGAGTATAAATTATCGGAATTTACTCAAATGGTTAAAATAAGTTTATACTAAGTGAAACTAACCGCGTTAGATCGGGGATTGAGACGAAACGAATGCATTTTTTTTTAGTTTTTACAACTACCTTTAATGTTATAAACTGTAAAAACGAACGAAACTTGAGGTAATATGTATTTATGCGGTATATTTTGGTAAACTAAACTTACATAATCTGCTGAAAGTAATTTTTTACACCAAATTGTGAGGGGTGGGTGAGGGTGACTTTTAGTTTCTCACGACAGACTAGTCGTGTTGCATATCGTTAGATCAGGGAATGCGAGACGAATCGACTGCAAATGTTATTTTGCTTTTTGCAACCACACTTAAAGTTATAAATTGTAAAAAACAACGACACTTGAAGTAATATGCATTTATGTGGTATATTTGGTAAACTAAACTTACGTAATCTAATCTGATCTACCCCAAACTAACCCAAACTTATATCAACTATTACTTTCAACACAATTATGAGTTTTCTCAGATTTCAAATTTAATAAGCGTTGTATTGTATTCTGCTTCGGCGTTTTCAATGTCTCCCCCGGTTGCATCTTTGTAAAGGGCTGTGAATTTTTTTTTCTCGAAAACGACAAAGTGGAAATTTGATATTTGGCTCGTTTTTAGGCAACATTGGAGACAGCAACGGTGCGTTGTTGTTTTTGACGATCCGATTTGTCGTTTCCGAGATATTTCGTCACAAGTGTGATTTTACAAAATTTCCCACGGTAACTGTTGAAAAATGAAACAACTTTGATGACATTTTCTGGACGCGTTCCTTTTGACGATCTTCCGTACCCTATTGACATTGTCGATAATCGAAAATGGCTTTTTTCTTCAAACGTCAGTAAATCCGTCATTACTCGACTGTGTAGGCGGCCGTGAAGTTTCGTTTTTCCTCCGCCGGAGCTTTACTTTTCACTTTTCCGCCGGCGAAGATAAAAGTGTTGTCATAGGAACATAGATACAATACAAACAGACAACAAAATAAGCGTCAACAACTCAAGATTTATTAAAGTACAATTTGTATTTATCACTCAATTTGTGACTGCATTTCTAAAAATCACTAATTTAGGAACAAATTGGTTATTATTTAATCGAACTTACTCAATAACTGCTTATCAATACGGAATTAAAACGCAATCGGAGACGCAATATTAAAAAAGTAATTATTGTTGACAGTGTCCACTGACAGCTTTATGTTACATTAGGTCTGTTCTAGCAGCGATTTCAAACGGTTCCAAACCGTACGGAGTTTGCGCATAGCCATATAAGCGACGCTTATATCGTTATGCGCAAACTCCGGACGGTTTGAAACCGTTTGAAATCGCTGCTAGAACAGACCTATTATATTCATCGACACCGGTCTAAGCAAGGCCACCTACGACCGTGGTCTAAGCCGCCTTGCGAACCCATTTATCTTTCATAATAATTAGATATTATTACTATTAAAAAGAGATGTTTTTGCATTGATTTGTCGACATTTGAAGGAAAAACAGCATATTTTATTTGGAGGAAATGTTACTTTTCATGGCTTGCTCTCTATTACCAGCCTCACTCCGTTCGGCTATATTTTTGAAGAAGGGGGTTAATTACTTTGGGTGGTTCTAGCCAACGACATTTAACCTAAATGGCTAGTTCTAGCGCCGAAAAGGTCGCGAAGATCGAAAAAAACTGAGACGACATCGACAGTTCAGGAAGAGAAATCTGGCAAAATGGTATTTTCTGAAAAAATATAAATACACCATGTCAACAAAGAATGTTTTTATTTTTTTCTCGAAAAATGATTTTTGGTATGAAAATGCCGATCACTTGACGAGGCTCCACCTCAAAACTCGTACATTTTTGAAACATGGTGCTTTTTATACAGGATTGAATGTAAACTTCTCTCCATTTCGAGGTTTTTCACGACACGTCACCACATAATATTGGAAAACTGAATAATCTGGTGCAACCAAAGTTTGGTACATTAAAGAGAAGTACCATTACATCATACCAAGAAATCGCATCTATCCGATTGAAAATCGTACGTGGTAGACAACGCATAGCTATTTTCAAAAAAAACATATTAGTAAACCTCGATACCTCTGGCTATAAAAAGGTCCATAATAATTTTCCGTACGAGATCGGGAAATACGAGAAAATATAAAGCTTTAAATAGTTAACTTTACTTCTGTTATTCTTCTGTAGGCTATGCTTCTGTTCCATTAGGGGATATTTTGAAGTATTATGTCTTTAAATATATTGACATCATTTTTAAGTTAAAATATGTAGGTTTATATATTTAATCCCCTGGCACTGAAATATCATTGAAAATGGTTTGAAGTTCGAAATGAGTCATTATCCGAATAGTTTGACACTTTTTGGTGATTGGGTTCAGTTTCTTTGAATTTTGTGGCAGATTTCGAGGTCAAAATTCACGCTCAGCGTATTGATGCGTATAGTCTTTGTGGTAAGTGCCTACAAAATATTTGTTCATATTGCAATATTTATTCCGCTTATGTCTTCCATTTTTGTATAGTTTACTAAATTATGTAGATATCACACGATATTAAATATTATTTCTTGTTGCATATAAACTAGAAATTGATAGATCAATGTATGTACAGGGTTATCCAACGAGGACTAGACAAGGCGATTTTTTGACTTTCCCTGCACTTTTATAAAAAATGAAATAGCCATCTTATGTAATTTTCTCCCGCGAATTCGGATATTTTCAGCAAAAAACAATTGAACATCAAATAAAAGTGCTAAGGGTCACTTTGATATTTTTTAAAATGGAACACCCTGTAAAGTGTGGCAAGTATAACTGGAACAGCGGAAAGAATGCGGACAAAAAATTGGCGATGTTGTCGAGTAGTTTTTTGAGAATTAATATTTATACCTATTATTTAGATAAACACATAATTTAATATACTCATTAACTCATTGAAAATAAAAAGTAATATCCAAACTGGAACTTTACTATTACTTCAACTTTAATTCATAATCTATTTTACACATTATCAATTTAAATAAATTTGCGACATTTATATCTATTTGCCCGATACATCCGGCAACAGGTGCGTCAAATTCTCCTCGTCCTCGTGACAAAGTGCATCAAGGCGATTGGCTGCAAGCCATTTTTCCTCTCTTCACTCCTCAAACGTCGCTGTTCCAAATAAGTTTGCCACACTTTATATGACTACATTTTTGAACTCTCTAGAAAAATCTAAACACATTTTGTGTATAATATCCTATACCTATCTTTAGCTGTTTACCAAATATTGACAGTTGAAAGTCGGGCATTATGACACTTTGACAGACTCTAAAATCAAGAAAACGGTTTGCACATTCCTATTTTGGGTTTCATAAGCTATCGAATGATAGTAACTTTCTATCTATATTCTGTCCTCCTGCAGCTACGCCGCAGAACGGTACGGTGCCATTATTATCCGATCATCCGTTTTTAGACACAGACAGATAACATTTTTGTTTAGTAGAGTAGCTATATCTTTTTTCGGGTTTTTCTTTTGTTTTCCATTTTTTCTTCCGTTTTCTGTTTGAAAATTCTAAGCCTTGGGACGCGGCGGGAGTTTGCACCCCGAACCCCTCCCTCCCATGGCTGCGCCCAATTAAATCACGTGGTGCCACCCATTTTCGCAAACTCCAGATGCTTTTATTAGTCAAATCATAGCCGAAAAGACATTGATAAATATCTTTAAAATCAAAAAAATATTTAAAAAAAAACACTGAACCTAATTAGGTTCAAGGATTTCTCCAAACCTAACTCGAATAGTGCACTGAATCTGACATTTGCTTTTCTTTAACCAGCTAAGTAGCCTTCTCTTATTTGCCGCTGTATATAATATGCATGCATGCTAAAAATAAATTTGAGTGGCTTCCGTAAAAATGTAAAAATATAATGGGCATAGTAAGGTGTTATACGTGCTTTAATAGTGAAAAAATAAATCGTAGTTTATAGGTAAGTGTACTGCCGATAATATGAATCCCATAGTTAGTGATAATAGAAAATTGGCCCACCGGTAAATATATTTAATACGTATATTGTTTTATTTTGCTTAAATCACACACCGGATGATATATTTAATATGGTTAGGGCTTTGTACCGAGCTAATTGACAATAAGAGTACTTACATCCTAATAAAATGAAGTTAAAACGTACATTAAAATTCTACTAGAAGTTATTATATATTATGCTTCACGTGCGACCAGAAGTTTTCATATTTTAATATGTTTAAATCTCGATTTAAATTGATAGTTAATTTCTGATTCACGTAAAATATAGAGATATCAGTTAATAAAAAAATGTGTTTAGTGATTTTAAGTAAAAAGGCTTCCTTAAATTTATGCAGAAGAGTTTTCCTATAATGGACGTTTTCTATCTGGTGATGCAAAT
>JAEQML010071357.1:0-16202 GCA_016904865.1 Pissodes strobi
GATACATTTAAGTTTTTGATAGCAAAGGAAAGTTAATCTGGCGATTTGGTTTATTATATATGCTGTGCTCAATTTTACTTCTAAAATTATTTCTCGAATTTTATAGCCCAGCTAAACACTTCATCTCACTAACTGTTCGCACTAGATAAAATGAAAAATTACCGGAAAAAGGATTGCAGTAACTGTAAATAGCTGGATGTATTCCTAAACATGCTCGAAGACAGCTTACTGCCTCATGACCGAGAAGCAATTGATGCGATTCGCGTAGATTGTATGTAAGCGAATATTTAGATGAAACATCACGATCATAAAGCCATATAAGCTGTGATAAAGTTGTATGATGTACATCGATTGTTTTTTAGAAGTTCAGGGAAGTTGGGATGGGTAAAACTGAAATTTTAACAGAAAAACGAGCTTCTGCTATTCTGGCGCACTACACTGGTAAAGGAAAAAGACCTCTAATTGCGGTAACATGGTTTTTGATTGATATATCAGTTTGACGTCAGTCTGAATTTGGTAATTATTAAAATTGGGATAATTTAAGTGTAACGTAAATGATAGAATTTTTTTGGTAAATAAATACGAATATTTTAATGAAATTTTGGTATAGAACGTTGAGCTATTATAATTTTATTTACTTTTTGCAATATTTGACTTCTTATTAGCCCTTTCGCTGCGGATCCCGCATATATGCGTCATTTTATTTACGTGTCACCTTTGCGGATGACGCATTTATGCGAAAGGTCTAATCGCTTCACTACTGTAGGTGGAAATTTGCGTATAAACAATATCGGTGATATCCCCATCATTTGTGACGTAAATGAGACATTCGCCTGCTTGAACGGACGACGTTTTCAATGTTTTCACGTTTAGTAGTACATTGGAATTGGAAAAATTGAATAATATCCGTCGTCTCAAAATCAGTTGAAAATTAGTTTCTAACTTCTGAAATCTGGCCTGGAAAAGCCACGACACTTAGACCCCATTGGACCCATCTCTGCGTCCTCCCTAGGTCAAATAATCCGTCTAGGTCATCGCCCAGCCTAGTGTTCTAAAAAAGCAGGCGCTGTCGCTCGAGGAGGTTGTTCTGAGAAAAAACATGGTTGGCCAGCGTTCTCCCAAAATGAACTCCCTTAGTTCCGAAATAGCGTCGCAACCGCAGAGCAGATGCCCTACTGCTTCGTCCTCCCGTTCCCAGCCTCTGCATAGAGGTGTCGCACATAATCTCATTGTGCAGAGATGTTTCCTTAGCTGGCAGTGTCCAGTCAGAAGGGCCGCCATGCCATACGTTCTTTCTTGACAAACCCAGCTATGCCTTTGCGGCAGACTCATTGGGGTAGCTTAGTTTAGTAGCTCCCTGGCCAGTCGACAGTTAGTTGTTCCATCCCATCTTGCCTTAAGGGCTTCAAGGGTGATATTTTTTATCATATGTAACAAGGTCGCGATAGGTAGGTTTGAAGGGCCGGCTCCCATAATGTTTGAACCGGTTGCCTTTCTAGCCAATTTATCCGCTAATTTGTTACCGTCGCAATGTGCATGTCCTTTAACTCAGCACACAGAAATTCTGTTTTGGCGGGCGATATTCTACAGTAAATAGTAGCAATCTAGTACTGACCTGGCTGTAAGTTTATATCTTTTCTGGGCCAGTAGTGTTTGTCTACTGTCCGTGTAGATTTTAATAGTCTTGTCCTCAGTATTCCTGCGAGCAATCTCTTTTGCGGCTATGGATATAGCATGAAGTTCAGACTAAACTATGCTTGCGTGTCCCTCCATAGATGATTTGAGTTCAATTCGCAAGCTTCGGAAGTAAATTTCACAGCCTGCTCCTTCCTGGGTTTTTGAGCCATGCACGGAAGTATTAACGGCGTTATGGGCTCATTTGATGTTATTTGTACATCATCTAGTTTGTCGAAGACAAACTTGGGAGGTGTGCTGTCTGCGCTGGCCGGCAGTAGTGGCCGTCTTCCGACTGCTCCTTCCCACAGGTGGCATCTAGTGTCTCCACATTGTATGCTGGGTTGCACACCAACGACTCTGGGCCTCAGCAATGTAGTCAGAGCCACCTCCTTTAGATAAATATCTAGGGGCGGCAAGCACAACATTACTTCCATGGCTCTAGTTGGGGTTGTTCTCATAGCTCCCGTTATGGTTACGCAGGCAGTTATCTATGCCTGACTGAGCTTAAGCATTGCCTTTTTTTATTGACTTTTGGGCCATCAAACTGCAGCTCAATAGGCAATTATGGATCTTATGATGGAAGTATAGATCCACATTATGATTCTGGGTTTCATCCCCTAGGTTCTTTCCACGATTCTGCGGCACTGTTCATAAGAAATATATGCCTTCTTGAGTCTTCGTTCTAAATGGAGATTCCAGGTTAATTTAGCATCGAAGGTGACCCCAAGGTATTTTTCTGGTGAAGAGCACCACCCCCGTCTTCTTTCTAACTTAAATTAACCTCTTGCCCTTGAGAGCCAAAATAATGTGAAAGTGTAAACTAATAGAGTTTTTATAAACTTTAAAATGGGCAAAAAAGAACTATTAAGACTATCAAAATTATATCGTGGCGTAGGTAAATTTCCTTCATCGATAAATTCCCCTGTCAAGCAAAGACATATGGAAATATGTGCTTACGTATAATGGAATAATTACTTCCCAGAACAATACTAGAAATTACTGATTACTGTTCATTAAATATTATTCGAATCATTTGCAGTAGTTTACGAAGAAACATTATATAGACCTTAACACAAATGAAAACTTTTCCTACAATTCTCCATTCACCCTTTAGGAATATAACACATTCCATTGATTCAGATCGAAACTCAGTTCCAGGTCTAAAAATCCTTATCCCCTCCTTTTTTTATCCTGTATTTTAGAATAACTACGGTGCTATTTCCATGACAAAAAGAATTATAGGGAGAATGATAAATTATCGTTAAAATTTAGTTTTTAATCTAAATAAATGCTCACACCAAACAATGCGGTTTTCGTCGAGGTAGATAAACCAGTGACCACCTAATCGGTTTTCAAATTACATTCATTTAGCTTTCTATATAAGACAACATCTAATTACTTGCTGCTTAGATATCTCAAGAGCCTATGACATTACATCGAGGTAAGAGCAACAGTATACTTCAACTAAAGACCCTGGGTTCCTAAACCCATGTTGCAAAGTTTATAGCGAGCTTCCTCTCGGTTCGTTATTTACGTGTTCGGGTTCAAAATAACCTCATTTAAATCCAAATTTTAGTGTACTAGTTTTTCCCTTCTGTCCATCAACTCCTTCCAAATGGTTACAAAGCAGGTATATTTTGCTGATGAATTTATCACAATTCTTCCTCGACATAAGCAAGTGAAATACAGGTACTATCATGTTATACTCAAATGGTCTCTGAGATAGGTTATCATTTTTCTCCTTCAAAAAGCACATCTCATTTTTCCAAAATTATAAACTAAGCAGAAACAGCTGCTTTTTGCTCGACAAATTTCCAGATTATCTAATCCTATTTTCCCAGCAACAAATCGTCTAAATGAGACGTCAAGCAAACAATCTACTTATTTACCTAAAAAACTATACGCATTGTTATGCTGAAAATTAAATTTTACCAAATAACTAAAAAATGTCCAAATTTTCTCATCTCGACCCATTTGCCAGCTTCAAACCGTTTTCAACGAGATTTCACGTAATTAAATTTTGAACTAAATATTTTAACAAAAACATCATGTCAAAATAGACTGGAAGACTTATTCCTTAAAACCTCTTAAACCAATAATGCATCCAAAGCAAAGCTATCTATTAAGTATGGAAAAATGTTTATGTTTTTCTGCATATTTCTCTTTAACATCGATTTTTCCGTATTTCCCGATCTCAGAGGGAAAATTGCTGTAAAACTTTATAATAGCAGATATATCATCGTTTACGAATCTGAGATTGCTGTTTTTTTAATAGCTATGCGTTGGCTGGTACGTACGATTAAAGACTGTCAGAAGCAAACAAACAAACTGTAAATAAAGAAAATATCACCAATACAGTATTTTCAATCTTACAAATGGATTTTATTTGGTATGTTGTAGTCGTAGTCTTCCACTCTAATTTACGGAAGTTTGGTTGCTGGGATTCAGAAATTCGGAATCGCGATACTGAATGCGTCGCTCGTGCCTTGTGAATAGGTCGATTTGAATGTATGTTTAACCTGTATCTCGGATACGCGAATCTCGCATACAGTATCCTCTTATGAAAGCGCTCTTAAAGTCTAAATCAATAGCTCGAGAATTTTTTATCAGTTTTTTAATTGAAATCTTCTGACAAAAAAAACGCTTTTTATGTAAAAATTTGCGAAATTCTGCTATAGTTTTATCAATGTAAACATCTCTATCAATAATCAAATAATTTTTTCTTCAAGTACAACCAACATTATACTGAATGTACACACTTTCAATTTTCCATAATATATTATTTCCAGCTATGGAAGCTTGGGTCTAGGAGAATCTTAGTTTAGGGAGAAAGAAATGAACATCGGAACATCGGGTGATATTATGGCAGATAGTAAAAGTGACTTGGTAGTTCTAATAGGGGAAATTATGTACGCCATAAGGTAGAGGAGCAGTGTATGAATGAGACTGTTATTCTTTTTGCTCAAAACTTTGTGGATGATTTTATGCTTATTCATATAGAAATATGATCTGTTCAAGAAATTTTAAGCATTGAACAAATAGAGTGGCCTACTAGAACTCTCAATATAAATATATTATAGAGCATGTGTGGAGTAGACTAAAATTAAATTTGATGGAGTATGAGTAATAATCTGGATGACTTAGCGAATGCAGTTAGATCATAGTGGGAGGATGTCCCTCAAGACTTTATTGGTGAACAACATGCAGGAGGGGTAGCGGATGCGCAGAGAGTCAGCGGTCGACCAAAGAATTATTAATGAATACATCGCCGTAATTAAACTTTCTATCCTGATTTCAACTCCACTCTGTATATTATCCAAAAATCCTTGTTTCGGCAAGATGCCTTCCTGAAACGAAACCTAAATGGAACGACGTTTCTGTATTTGAAGAGTCCTTCAAGATCCGTCAATTCGTTTCAAACGTTTACAAGCAATTTTGAAATGATGCTGGGACTGCTTTTTATTATTTTTTTTAATCTATATTTTTTGTCAGAACGCCTCAATTAGAAAACAGTAACACCTTGAGACATTGACTTAAACTTCAAATCGAGTGTATTATGTAATGCAACAAAGAAATACTGACACAACTGTAACAGCATAAACTTTTTAAATTTTTGGACTACACCCTTCTCAGCCCTGTATAATATCCAAATACCCTTGTTGTCGTAATGAAATCATAATAAAATGGCATTGCAGGATCTGAAAGGCTCATCAACATCCGCCAATTCGTTTTCAAACTACAGCAATTTAAAAATTATGCTTAAATTGTGTATTTGGTTTCGTAGTAATTATCGAAACATTTTTAAGTTCTAAGGAAGATTCATGTAAGAAAATAATTAAAATTACTTATTGTTGTGGCTTCAATAGTAATTAACATTTCTAAGGACCGGCGAATTTTTATGGTAGTGGGATGGTCTTAACTCGTGGACCGCAGATGGCCACAATACTTTATTGACCTTCTGCTTAAACTTATCGAGAACGGCAAGCCCATTTGTAGGGAGAGTAATTTATTTATCATTAACATTTGTCCATAATTAAATGTTAGTCCATTTTCAGATATAATTCCATTTGGAATTTCATATCAATATATGTACGTAAACGTATTCTATGGGTAAATTATAGCAATCGTTTCAGATTTTAGAAACGGAGTCATGTATGTAAAGTCCATCAGGAAATAAATGGAATTACCTATTCTAATGGCCGCAATAATAATTATTAGCATTTATGAAGTTCCGGCGATTTTTATGTTATACTGGGAGGATCTGACTTGGTAAACCGCAAATGACAACAATACTTTATTGACCTTTTCCCTTATCATTAACATTGTTGCAATCATTAACATTGTTTTTCCAACACTCACGTCAAAAAAGTGTCAGTCTTTATTAGTTTTAAATATCAAAAGTATGCTTTGTTAACAGAATGCAAAATAATATAGTCATATTTTGTTAAAATAATACACGATATTCATATCATTTCAATCGTTTTTTTGTCGAACATAAATTACAATCATATTCCAGTACGATTTTTTTTACGAATTTTATATTAATGGTACAATAATTTCTGTTATTCTGTATATTAATTCCAATCGATGATTTGGGTGGTATAGTATTTTTAAAGCCAGTTTAAATTGAGCGATATATCGGGTATGATCAACTAACTAATACTTCAGAATCAAACTAATAACACGTTGTAATAGTCCTCGCGCCTCGTATATTATTATATTCACAACCTTCTCTATAATGCCGAGTAGAGAGGCCTATGTTATATTATTGGGGCAATATCCCGTTTAATTGGTCACTGCTAAATTTCAAGCAATGTTATAGTTTCCGTTTCCGTCTCGCCCTGTCAGACCTTTTCAATTGGTTATAGTTTCCGTCTTGCGGCGGTGCCAGTGGCCAGTCTGAGCTAAGTAGTGGAATATGCAGGAGCGTAGATGTAGATAATTGTTGTGTCGCGTTCTGGAAAAACTACCCGTCTTACTAGCAACGGTTTGGTTAAATAAAAGGCCAATAACAAATTTAACCTTTTATTATACTAGCAGACTTTAAGCATACTAAAGACTTAAAACGACAATTTGCCAACTAAACCCCAACTGCGTTTTATATAATAGCTGTTTTGAACTAAATTAAAAAAAATAACATAACCTTAAAAATATATATAAAATTTGTCGATGACGCCAGGAATCGAACCGTAACCATTCGATTACATGTGGTAGCACTGTTATCGGCACGATGGAAGATTTGCCTTACATCTCGACCAGATGCATCCGAATACTTCAAATATTACGGCATCGTGCATCAACTATGTGGGAACCGCCCCTAAAATTTATAAAAAATATCGACTTTTTTAAAGCGTTCTTGACTTTTGTTCCATTTTTGGAAAAAAGAAGAAAACAAAGCGGCAAGCTCGCCCGATTGCCGCTTTGTTGAGAGTGTACCGATTGGGCCATGCGATCGAGGCAAGGTGGAAGAATTATATTATTTAGAAAATACTCAAAAGCTCTAACAATAATAGTGTTATTGTCACGATATGCGTCTGGATACGCCTTTGACCTTGTTTCGTTTCTAGAATTCTGTCTGACTGTAGGTTGCGACTTATTTAATTTCATACATATTCTGAATTATTGTAGAAAATTTTGAGCTATGGGTATTTGAATATATAAGTGAGGACGATTCGAGTTTAGTATAGTATATAATTTGACGATGTTAAGAAATAGTAATTATGAGATTGAAAGAGTAATAGTATATAAAAGTGAAATCGAAACAATTTTATTGATACAATAATAATCGTTATAGCAGTTAGGCTCTTTGGAGACCATTTTAAGATCTCATCGAAGATAAAGAGCATGTTACTAGTTTTTCGGAGTGTAATCCAGAACTTAAAAGCAAAGATTTACATGTGCAGTGCCAACGCCTAATTCTAAATATATATATGTGAGTGCCTCAAACCGTATAGCGCAAAAAGAATACGAACTGATCAAAAATTTAATCAGATTGACGATGGAGACAGGGACCTTATTCGTAGAACTAATAGAAGAAAAATTTAAAGACTATCTTGATGTTTAACAACACTGCTAGGTGTTTTATTAGACTGTGGTTTTAAATACGAAACAATTGATATCAGAATGGTCATAATAGAGTCGCAGCGAATAGCTGCATTAAGGCAAGAATATTTACATGAAATAAAAGAGTATCGGCAGCTCGGCGGATCCATACAACAATTTTAACATCAATATGTTATGAAAAATAATATAGTTTATAAAATTCCTTAAGATACCAATAATGTGTCTTGTATGTACGCTGTATATGCTGACAAAAATAGTAGGTATATTTTCTTATAATTTGTATTCCAGACCGTTGATGAACCTAATTTTGTTAAAAATCCACATTTCCTTGAAATTATATATTTTTAAAACTATATCAAAAAGTAAAGAAAAAATTTAATGTCTATGTCCTAGATATCCTTGATATGTGCTGACTACAGGTTTTTAGCAGTTCAAACTGACTTTAAAAATACTATACTTAATCAAATGGCTTTTCTCGTAAAATGTTACATTCATTATTGTTTTCAACGTTTCCAATTTTCTTGATATCACTATTATCAATTTTCACATTGTCTTCCATGGACTGTTCCACATAGCCTTCGGCAACTGATGGAGACCGTCATAACCATTATGTATTAAGTCTTAAAATACTAGCCCATGGCTGCATTTTGCAGTATTAGGTAGACCAAGAAAGGATTCAATTAGACTGGAAGCAGTTATTAGTATTTATGGGATCCGAATCATCCGATTATCTTCATAAACAAAAGCAAAATTCCACCGAGTAAAATTTATGAAAGTACAACAATGAAATCCAACCGTGCCCTTCCCACAGCTGCTGTACCCAAAAATATATCCGTTTAATGGGCGACAGTTCCTTTTATGGCTACACACCTCTCGGAAGGCACGCTACTTATTATGCATGTTTAACTAAGTTATTTCATTTACTTCTTGATGGACTTTACCAATTAACTCAAATATATTATACAAAGGTGATGTCGGGCCTTGGAGGCCATTTAACATTGTAATTATGCTGGCAATATATCAGCCATCTATAATTTACCTGAGATTTATCATCTTCAAGACATAATGACAGCACTGAATAACCTATAACAGTTTTAGGGTCTACTATACTTTATTCGTCTTAATTTGTCATACCGATTAGCCATGATGAAACCAATATTATTTTTTTCCAATATTTCAATATGTTTAAAATGTATGAGGAAATTGAAATTGTTTCGGTATGATATTTTGAAGCGAGCCACACTGAGACCCATACAATCAAAATAATTATACTCTTGGGCAGCAAGCTTTGAGAGAGGTATTTATTCAATCCGCTAGTATGGAGATAATCAAAGTATTTCCTTATTGCGTATCCATGACCTTACAAATATTCTTCAGTGACGTACTATTAAGTTTTTTTTGTTATTTATGTAGTAATTAAATGCGGCAGTTTATCAATCATTCCTGCACTTGCAGGAATGGGGAAATCTTTCCAATTGCTCCGATTAAATGGGGCGTTGTTTATAACGACTCCACATGTTATGATAAAATCACGTTAATTTAAAAAGTCTAAATTAGTTCCCAGTGACCCAGCTTGCAGTGCCTAGGGCAGTGCTGTAAAATATTCCCCAGTAATTTAGTTTTGGATATGCTAGCTTTTTATCAGATCCATGTTTAGGGCCAAGAAATTTGCTTCTTTTTTTCAGCACCAAAGTATTGTTTTATTTGAAATTTTGTATTACATTTATTGACAACCTCTATATCGGAAATATTTGCAGTTTTCAATAATATCTACGATAATTCTTAGATAAAATAGATTGTAATCGAACTGCTTGCAAATATGCAGTGCAATATATAGCGAACTTATTTCATTCATGCCGGTCTGATATTTTACAAATATATCATAGCCAACCAGTTTGTAAAATAAACGTTAATACTGTATAAGACTTTATAAATTCTTAAATCTTTTAGCCTTTTTATTTACGAGCATGTTCGAGAGAAATATTGCTGGCTTCTGTAGAGATTCTCGTGTCATGTTTTTTTCTTGGTTGCACGATCGAAAGTGGCTTGGAATTTATTTTTAAAACAGTGTATTTGTACTTGCCATAAATATTTAATTAGGAAAGCTTGTTACTCAATTATACAAAAACATTAAATTTTTTGAAGGTAAAGCTTCATTTATAATCTCCCAATTAATACGTAAAATTAATATTCCATAATTAAGGTAAAACTTCCAGGAATTTTTTAAGCCGGTGGCATTCACAATGTTTGAAATTAGTCTTTAAATTAATAGGACAGTTTGCAAACTCTAAACTTTTGCAAATTAATTTGACAAAGCCGTTGTTGTGAGCTGTCCGTTTGATAATTTGTTGGTTATATTTATTTATCTATGATTTTGATAAATTTATTTTCTGTTTAGGCTATCACGTGCTCAGAAGCCTATGCTATCTCCAGTTTTTAAGATTATCCAGTGTAATTTGGCTAGGTTAGATAAATCAGCCTTTGAGCTACAAAGGGCCCATTAAGCATCTCGGGGTCATATTGGACCGTAAATATGTCGCCATTAAAGGCCATATTCCTGTGCAAATAAATCCAGCTACGATGCTTGATTACGTGAGAGCCAGTGATAGAGCTAGTTTGACTATGCTGGGGATATCGTAAATTATCATCGTTTTGCCTGGGTTATTTCTCATCCAGGCTTCGTAAGTTGATTTTACAGTGTAGATATGTTCCATATTGTTGTGGAGGATTCATCTTTATCCGGCAAATTATTGTTGCCTATTTCTTTATCTCAGTTATAGGCTTTTTGAATAAAGCCGCTTCGGCTCTGGCCCCAGAGTGTCAATAGCACAAGGCTAGTTTAGTTCCTAAACGCTGAAAAACCTAAAAGATCTGGAAAATGCTCGACTTTTCTGTCCCCGTTGTCAAGAACGATACAATGGAACGCTTTAAGTATTTTAGCAAAGAACCCATTATCTAAAAAACCGTAAAATTAAAGAAGGTGCTCTAATATTATTAAATAAAGATGAATGTGTTGCTTCAGCTTTTCTTAATTTTAATAACACCTGATTGCAGAAAACTGAAGCAGATAAGAGACAATTAAATATTAACTAATTCTTTAAATAAAAAATCATTGAATTCTTCTTGGAAACATAATACCAAATTGTAGATATATAGCACCTCAAAAAAGCAGCAATTATTTACCTAAAAAGCGCCATTACACGTCGAAAACGGATGCTCGGTTGTGCAGCAGCTTGCTATATTTTGTTGGACAGTGATTATTCCATAAAAAAAGAAGAAACGAAAACGGTGGTGCACAACAAGTCGATCAAAGTAAGTTAGAAAATTGCACACTATAGAGAATAATTTTTCATTGACCTATTTTCTCAGATACAACGACATCGACATGCTATGCGATTTAAACAGGGAACCTTCTGGTAAATTCTTTAATTTCTGTAGAATGTCCGCAACAGATATTGCATTTTTCATCAACAAAATGGGCACCGCATAGCGAACACGGACACTAATATGAGAAAGGGCATTCCTTAAAGACTGGCTGTAGCACTGAGATTTCTAGCTATTGGAGACAGTTATGCAAGTTTATCCTATTTATTTAAATTTTCCCCACAGATTATCTCAAAATGGATCGATGAAGTTTGTAACGTATTGATAGAGATATTACGAGAAGAAAGTTAAACTCCACTAATTATTATGATTGCATTATTTATTAAATAAGTATTTGAATAATTTACGCGCAAATCAACATAAACAACATCTAAACTTTTTGGCAACGAACACTGATACTGATAAAAACTAAAACTAAATTCTTGCTTTTGGTTGGCCGTTTACTCTTTTAACATACAATCTAACTTCAACTCTAACTGAGAGCTAGAATGGGGAGAAGGCGAAACTTCTGGAAAAGATTGAGAGTGAGAATGAGGAGCAGACGAAAATCCTTTGGATGGTTGTGACTGTTGTGAGTGAGAATGAGGGAATCTTGGAGATACCTGGGAGTGAGGTTGGGGAGAGGGCGAAAGCCCTAGGGATGGGTGAGGTTGCGATTGGAAAGAGGGAATAAATCCTGAGAGTTGCTGAGGGTGAGAATATCGAACAGGATATGTTGGGGATGGCCGAGAGTGAGAATGTGGAGAATAGAGTGAGAGAGTAAATAGAAGGGAAATACTGGAGACGGTTGAGAATTAGAGTGGGGCGAAGGCGGAAATCCTGCAAATAATTGAGAATGAGAATGAGGAGAAGACGAAAATCCTGGAGATAGTTGAGATTGATGGGAGTTTCAAATTATTGGTTCTTGCTCTTATAGGCTTAAAAATTTGGATGTTCCTTCGTTTGACCATGACATGTTGTCACTTGAAGACCTAACTATCCACTGAATTAAAAAATTACGGGCGAAGACATCGCGCCGTATTGCACTCCAAACGTGACACTCCACCTGCGTAATGGCGCCTAACACCTCCATATCACACGAACCTAACAGACCAGTAATTAAATGATATGACACTATTCTTGTCATCTTGTCAAATTCAGTTCAAAACTTCACAAAGAGCACGGGCTTTTTACTGATTTAATTGCACTTGCTTCCCATTTTCATTTTTCTCATTCTTGACAGCAGGGGCAGATATGTTCCGCGAAACGTCGAGCATTTTTCAGTTCTTTTAGGCTTTTCGGCTTCATTAGGATCACTAAATTAGCACTTTTGCTATTTACACCCTGGAGCCAGAGCCGAAGCGGCCTTATTCAAAAAGCCTTCAATTGATGTGGAGTAATAGGCAACGCTTTGTTGCCTTGTTATTCAATTTACAGTATTTTTGAAATCCTACTGAATTTTCATGGACTAAGTGATTCTTGTATTTTAGCCGTGGAAAATGACAATGAGAGGTACATTGTTACCTAGCATATACAGCTAAATGTACGGTTACCAGCGTTCCTACTTCATCTGATGATGATGTTGCTCATACCTGCTCGGTCCCCTTTTCTGTTACGATTTTAACAGGGTTTTAAACCATCGTGACTCATGCCTGTTCAATATTATGGATATATTTCGGTTCAAATTTGCACCTGTCCATTACATCAGCCAGTGGTTGCTCTGGAAATACTTGTGGCTTGAGCGCAGTAGATTGAAAGTTGGGGGTTGCGCCAACTAAAAGGCTAAATTAAAAATTTGTTTAGGCGGTAATCCGTAGAATATATGCGCAGCTTTGATTATATATTCAACATCCAACAATGCTTGTTTCCTGGTTTACGTCAAACAGTCGTCTCATACCATGATAACCCGTCATGATGCCGGTGGTGTTCGAACCTTAAAACAAGCCGTGCATGAATAAGTCTGAGCCTCCAGGAGTACATACTCGACATACTGGGGGTTCTAAAAATAGTATCTCTGTCCACCAGGGCGTAACCAATGTGGAAGGGTCGCTTCACCTCTTGCTAAGCCTGGACGGGGGTCTTTACTGGGTAAATGCGTAACCGCGAAGCCCATAACCAATCAAGCAAGCAAGCAATAACCCGTCATGATAATAATAGTATTTGTGATAGAAAAATCAAAACAGATTTTTGTAAAACTATTTGTTTTGATTTTAATAAGAGTTAATAAAAACAAATTATTTTACCAAGAAATAGACAATTAAATGAAAAACGATATAAAAACTTAAATTAACTTACTTGTAGATTATACTCGTAAAAATAATAAAAACATAAAACGCCCTTTTTAAGTTATGCTATGTAAAATTAAGCTAATTACTTGCCAGAAAAGTAGACACACAAACGCTCAAAATCCGTTTCTTCTTGTGCCAGTAAAGGAAAGGTTTTTAAAATATTCGTGACATGGCAATATGACTTTTTCTGACAAAAGAAATTCAATGGACTGAAATAATCAATCGGCAATCAAAATTATCAAAACAAAAAGGATGACTCTATTTTATTCTGACCTGGACAGTTACCAGACCATATTATCAAATTTGACCTGGAAGTCAGAACACCTTCATTTAGAAGATAGAGCAAATAAGAAGTAATTTCATTGGAACCACGTCCGGCTAATCCCTTATGACACAAATACATAAATGCCGTTTCGGTGTCTCCTATATGGATACCAAAGTTGTAGTATGAGAGCTGCAAAAGATAAAACATATCTGAGTGTGTTAATGTGGTCACCAATAAAACCTGTTCTAAATCCAATTATAAAACACATACATTACTATCAATTTCTTAAGAACATCTGAAATTTTTCCTTAAAAGTTGTTGAGCTTGTTCGGCCTTGCGGTGGTGATCTTCAAGTTTCATTTTAGTGGAGCTACTAGATTCTACATTAGCTCAAATTTCACAGTTTAGTTTGTCGCATAAGTTACAGGTGTCCACTCTTTGCCGATGGAAATTAAGGTTTGAGAATTCTGGCTTGAATGTTGAACTGTAAAATTTGTAAGAAACCTCAGTGTTTGGGTACAACTTCTTAAAAGCTTTGAAATTCCGATTTGTGTTTAAGTCCGGGCCTAGATATTACTGAGTCGATTTTGCTCTTGCGTAATGACTGTCTAGCCGCGAAATGGAATTAACATGCTTTATAATACAATACATTCTCTATCAAATGCAGAATATTTTGGTTTCATGTGATTTCTTGGAAACAAGTATGTCCAATTTTTATAGCACACAAAATGTTTCTGCAAAAGTATTCTTACACACGCGAACAAATTCATTATTATCATCAGGAAATGTATAGCTGACTGTGGTTTGCTTTTGATTTTCCTTTGGATCCTCATAGGAGCCACGACGACGTTTTCCATTCTGGTCAAGTGGATAAGTCCCATTAGATATATGTACCTTGTACTTTTGAATTCTCAGCATAAAACTTTTTAAATATGACTCGTCGTAGTTTGCAGTTTATACTTTTACACTTCAACTTGCATTTGCAGGAAAGCTACAAAGAGAAACTTTCATTAGACACTTACATTCAAAATGGCTTCAATTATGTACGAACCTCGCGGGATGGTTCCTGCTTTTCCGGTTTCAAAACACCTTTTCGCGTTTTATACGCTTTTGCAGATACCCTACATTGACACTCTCCTTTTTTTGAAGAACCTATAAGTGTAGACAGTTGCTGATTTTCACAAATTTTTATACATTAAATAAAGACTGCAAACGTGAACTAATATCGACACATGCATAGGGACATATTCCCATTTTCGGGACATACAGCAGGGCACATACGACGTTTCTAAGGCAAAACCTCAATATATCAGAAAATGGCACTTATGTGTTTCGTGATTCTCTCAGTTCTTCTTCTTCTTCTTCTTCGAATGCATCTTTTTAATTAACACAAAACAGCAATGTGCAAAACGAAATGCTCCTAACTGTGCATTTTTCAATTCAGAACAAGTATGCTTCCAAGACGCGGTAATTTTGTACTATTATTGGTAAACAGAACTAACCTAACTCGACGCTAAGTTGGATATCGACCACTTCTAATTTAAACAGAACTAGATATTTTATCTCCATGAGCGAACTTAGGTCTATTCTGTAGTAGTAATTTGTGCAGAACAAGCCGATCTCCGAATAAAATTTCTCTTAAGTTTATGGTTTAAGATAGAATGGTTCTGCATTCAAATTATAATTTAATTTTGAGATAGGTTACTTTTTCAGTTGACTGTTCTCCCCGAACTAATAGGTATAGGTAGGACATAGACTACTTCTGCATCAAATCCGTGATGGTTTAAACTCATTAAAAACCAAAAATTTCGAAATTTGGAGTTAGGCTAGTTCTGCTCGGAAGCGACGGCTTAATAAAAAATTTAATTGCTCTAATAAATCAACATTTAGGCACGAAATAGCAATTAAATTCAAATCATTTATTTAATGTATTTGTGTACTGATCATATTCCTAATAGTACCCGTTATAAATAAAATATAATAGGCCATTAGTATATTGAAATACAGGGTCAATTTTGTTTGGAAATTCAGAAGAGTGCCCCGTTACAGGCAACTACGGTCCAAAGCTACATTCATCAAGTTTCATAAAAAAAAATTGTCATTAAACCAGAACGTTTCCTATGTTTATACACAAGTATAGGAAACGTTCTCGTTTCATGATAAAAATATGTTTATAGAACTTAATGAATGTAGCTTTAGACCGAAGTATTCGTCAGCTATAAAGGAGCACTTTTCTGAATTTCCAAACAAAATTGACTCTGTATTTTAATATACTATTGACCTATTATACACGGTTAGCCAAAAGTCTGGACCCGTCTTAATATCTCTAAAACGGGAGATGCGGTTTTTTTGAAATTTTGGACTTAGGGTATATCGATAATGATAAATTTAAAAATCGTATCTGCGTTGTTGCCAGACTTACCGTTTTCCCAAAAATAATGCAAACTTTGTTTTTTTAAATACAATGCTATTAATTTTATTACATTTTTAAAATCTACCTAGAATATTAAACACATTTCATGTAGAATATGCTATACCTAATTTAA
>JAEQML010071358.1:0-16196 GCA_016904865.1 Pissodes strobi
TCGGTATTAAATCCGATTCTTTTATAAAATTGCTCAGTGCTTTAGTTCGAGCCTTTCTCTTTTCTTTAAATAGGAACGTCTTGCAACAAGGTCTTTCGCTTTGTAAAATTAAACTATCACTGTTGCGAAAGAGTAGGTACGCCATTTCCTTAAAATTTAATAAAACGAGCACTTAATAACCTTTAAGGGATTTAGTTAGAGATGTCAGATGTCAGAGACTTACCCACCTGTCGGAAAATAATCATCGTATTTTCATGACGCCATCGCCACATAAAGAATGAAAATAGTATGTTACATATCGAGTGTTGAAAGTACTAGCTTTCAAACGAGGAGGATTTTAACACGAATGTAGAAGTCTTCCGAGTTTGCACACGTAAGATTGCATGATGTGTGACGCTCATTCACTACCCAAAAAAAAATGTGCCGAACACGCCAAAAGAAGTTTACATTACAATAATAATAAAAACAAAACTATTAGTATCTTGTGGGCCCCCCTCTTTTATTAATAACCTTCAAGGCATTAAAAATTTAAATTTCGTTTTTTTTTTCTCTCTAACATCCGTTACACTATGAATACAAGGTTCCTGTTGCTATAAATATAGGCATACTAATGTACAAGGCGTAAACTTACAATATGATTTACGTACAAATTCTGTATATTAAAAACAAATGAAGAAAAGACAAATGGCTCGTATTTTTTTTAACATCTTAGTAAAACTAAAGGTTGGTTCTAAAATTTACGTTCATAACTGACTTTTACAAAAATATGATTGTGCCATTTGACACTTTGTATAGAAAAATCAAATACAATTTGAGAAAATCGTCATTTTCCCAAATGATGCTGCAATGGTACTCTAAAGAGCCCAATCGAATACATCTCATTCCTAAGAATATATTCATCCTTATATCTGCCCATGGTATTGTATACGCATATATAAGCAGTGTAAAAATTGATTAAATTCAGTGACTGAAGACAGAACTTTACTAAAAAAACCTTCAAAATGAATATTTTCAGCTGGCTGCACTTTCAAAGTATTTTATATCAGGAAGAGGATATAAAACGATCTGTAACCCTGTTTTGAAGGTAACTCTCACTTGCAAGGTCCCATAAAGGTGTTAAATTATTTTTAAATCAAATGCGGTTTAGACCGAGAATAACAACCGCAGAGAAGCGACAAAAGCCGTCGGCACTTTTGAAGTTGGAGAGCCAAGTTCAATTTGTCATATGTGACAGATGACCGGTTTAATACACTGAGAGAAATGTAATGAAGGGAAAAGAAATGCTATAAACCGATAAAACATGTAATTAATTACATGTTTGTTATCTACTTTATTAGAAATGTATTATGAATAGTGTCTTTTAGGATTTAACGATTTAACTCAGAGTTCACTGATTTGTCGCGTTCTAACCTTTTTGAAGTGAATACTTCCTTGGTTTCATGAGAGTGATTTTTCAAGGTCGCATCGCGACATGGTTTATGCTTTCGTCTCGCGTTACGAAATTTTCGAATCGTTGATTGGACAACTCAAACTAACCAAACCTACTAAAATTGTTTATAGCGTATCGGAACCGGCTCAAATAAGTAAAATAAGTTGATACTAAGTGAAACTAACCCAAAGTTGATTCGATGGAACCGCTTCAAATGACTAAAATAAGTTGAGAATAAGTGAAACTAACCGAAAGTTGATTGGACGACTGACCCAAACTAACCAAATCTATTAAAATTGATTATAGCGTATCGGAACCGCTTTAAATGACTAAAATAAGTTGAGAATAAATGAAATTAACTCAAAGTTGATTCGACGACTAACCCAAACTAACCAAATCTATTAAAATTGATTATAACGTATCGGAACCGCTTCAAATGACTAAAATAAGTTAAGAATAAGGGAAACTAACCGAAAATTGATTGGACGACTAACCCAAACTAACCAAATCTATTCAAATTGATTATAACATATCGGAACCGATTCAAATGATTAAAATAAGTTGAGACTAAGTGAAACTAACCGAAAGATGATTCGACTACTAACCCAAACTAATCAAATCTATTAAATTGATTAAAATGTATCGGAACCGCTTTAAATGACTAAAATAAGTGGAGAATAAGTGAAACTAACCGAAAGTTGAATCGACAACTAACCCACACTAACCAAATCTATTAAAATAGATTATAACATATCGGAACCGGTTCAAATGACTAAAATAAGTTGAGACTAAGTGAAACTAACCGAAAGTTGATTGGACGCGACTAACCCAAACTAACCAAGTTTATTAAAATTGATTATAGCGTATCGGAACCGGTTTAAATAATTAAAATAAGTTAAGACTAAGTGAAATTAACCGAAAGTTGAATCGACGACTAACCCAAACTTACCCAATCTATTAAAATTGATTATAACGTATCGGAACCGTTTCAAATGACTAAAATAAGTTGAGTATAAGTAAAGGTAACCGAAAGTTGATTGAACTACTGACCCAAACTAACCATATCTTTTAAAATTGATTACAACGTATCGGAACCGGTTAGAGAGACCCAATTACATATTATTAAGATAAAGATATGGTTTTTAAACCATATGCAGGCTATTAAAAAAATTATTTTTTAGAAAAATCCCCGTTTTTTTCGAACTATTACCGATATATCTACAAATACATATAAAAACAAATCCTCAAATAGTTGTTAAAAAATGATAAAAAAAAACTGAATCAAATTAATAACAATATATTAACAACTATTATCTACAATATACTATCCTATTTAAAAGCGTTTAATTTCATATCCATAATAAACGTTCATCATGTTAAAAATACAATGTAATTACATGTTTATTTCAAACATTTCTGAAAAATTTACATGTAAAATGATGGTCAAATTTAACTAATGTCATGCAGAATATATCACAATATATTAGAATTGATAAGACAGACACGTACCGGACAGACATTCTTTTATTTATCCAAACGATTCGCAGATAATACCGCGTTAGCCTAAAGAGATCGCCATAATTACATGAATATTGCTACTAATTTTGACATAAATGACTTTCGGCCAAAATTAACAAATGTAAAAGTATGATATTAAATAAACTCTAAAAAAAATTAAAGCTCTCGCTGACATATAAACGTATAATATATAAAATAAATATGGCTACTTTATATGCAAGTAAAAAATATATGTTAAAATATGATATTTAAATGTGTCAAAATGTTAAGGTAATATTTTGACATATATATCATATTCATTTGAATTCATTTGACATCGAAAACTGTCAAATTTGACAGTTGCAGATGTCAAATTTTATTTGCATACAACAGAGCATCGGAAACTAAAACCTTTTTGTTAAACACTTTTTTCGATATATGTTATAATAAGGAAAATATTGACGAATTTATTTAACTGTCAGATTTGACAATTGCTTGAACCGTCCAATTTACTGAAATCTATATAATCGTATATTAATAGGGGCTTTAGTTGACACATTTTAATATAAATATTGACACATTGTCTTCACGTTTTAGTGACATAACCATATTCTGTCTTTCACGCCACCTGGTATAAATAAAAATGAAGTGTAGATTTTGTCATAATTAAAAATTGGAAGTCAATACAGCAATGACAACTGTTTAAAAATGTCATAAATTTGTCGGTATTGTTTATAGTTAAGCTTAAGAAATAATAATAAGGCAACAAAAAGGTTTGATCTTTAAACGTTTTTCTCGAAATGAATTTGCTAAATTTGCAGTTAGTTTAGTTATAAAATAAACATAAAGTATAATAATAATATAATACAGCGATGCAGTCTACAAAATTAATCTAGTACATTTTAGCGTCAATAGCCTAATTTTAAGTAAAATTATTTAATTTATTACAAATACATCAAAACTAACTATAAACAATACCGACAAATTTATATGACATTTTTTATACAGTTGTCATTGCTCTATCGACTTCCGATTTTTAATTACAACAAAATCTACACTTTTCCTTTTTATTTATACCAGGTCACGTGAAAGACAGAATACGGATATGTCACTAAAACGTGAAGACAATGTGTCAATATTTATGTTTATGCAAATTTAGTTGTCGATTCAACTTTCAGTTAGTTTCACTTATTCTCAACTTATTTTAGTCATTTGAAGTGGTTCCGATACATTATAATAATTTTTTATAGATTTGGTTAGTTTGGGTTAGTCGTCCAATCAACTTTCGGTTAGTTTCACTTAGTCTCAACTTATTTTAGTCATTTAAACCGGTTCCGATACGTTATGATCAATTTTAATAGATTTGGTTAGTTTGGGTTAGTCGTCGATCCAACTTTCGGTTAGTTTCACTTATTCTCAACTTATTTTAGCAATTTAAAGCGGTTCCCATACGTTATAATCAATTTTAAAACAGATTTGGTTAGTTTGGGATAGTAGTCCAATCAACTTTCGGTTAGTTTCACTTATTCTCAACTTATTCTAGCCATTTAAAGCGGTTCCGATACGTTATAATCAATTTTAATAGATTTGGTTAGTTAACCCAAACTACCAATCAACGTTCGGTTAGTTTCACTTGATCTCAACTTATTTTAGTCATTTGAACCGGTTCCGATACGTTATAATTAATTTTAATAGTCCAGTTTTCGTCCAGGATCCACATTTTACTGACTTGGCCCTCGCCAAAGCAATAATAATTAACATACAAACAAACCAAAGGAAATTGGCGTTCAAAAATTTTGTCGTCGACGACTGTACTAAACAAATCTCGGGCTAAACTAAGCTGACAAGCACGTAGAGATGACAGTTGGCCGGTTTACCTCCCACTCCAAATTTTTGGGCGGGATTTATGTTGTCGCTTCTCTGCGTTTGTTATTCTCGCGTTTAGATCTAATCCGACATTTTTTTTATGTTCGGCAAACACACAAAAGGAAATCCTATACCGCTCAACGAGCGGTTCGTATGAGGAGAAGACGGTGGACGTTGGACATGAAGCGCTGTATGTTGTAGTTTTCGGGAAAGACGTTACTCGGAAGTCCATTCCAGAGCGAAGCAGTCCTCCAAACAAAGGGGTCCCACAACAGCGACGTCCTAAGTGTTGGCAACTAAATCGAATGTTGATGAGCAGCTTGTGTCTGACAGGTGTTTCTGTTTGGCACAACTCTGGGCGGAATCATAAGTGCCAGCTCGTTCCAACACCTTTCGTAGTAGTATCGATAGTAAAAAGTTAGGTCCGCCACTTTTCTTCGATGTTCAAGGCTATCAGGGTCTTTAGTTAACTCTGGGGCATCCACAAGATGGACTGCTCTCCTTTGTATGGAGTCTAATATGTTGAGCAAGTGTTTGGGTACCGAGCTCCACACATGGGAACAGTATTTCAGAGATGGTCTTATCTTGGCCATATAGAGCAGTAAGAGCTGATGAGGTGTATACAATGTTTTTGCTCTATACTGTGCTCCTAGCTTTTGTGCTGCTGGCTTGGCTAGATTTTGATGACGTGATTACATATTGTTTTCTACCTTGATGCCCAGCAAGCTTATCGATGAGGCCAGAGTCAGTGTTTGTCCTGTCAATGATAAGTCAGGTCCTGCGGTGATTCCTTTTTTTTAAGAAGACAGCTATTTGAGTTTTTCCTGCGTTAAACTGGGCCTTGTTTTCCTCACCCCATTCCAAGATGGCGGTCATATCCTCATTGATGGCAGCAACCTGATTTTCTAGCTCGCGTTGGAAACGAGCAGCGGCCATTGGAGTCCGCGACATAAATGAGGATGCAGATATGTTCTATATTGTTGATATAAGAGTGCTATCGCCTGCAAAGCTGAAAATAGAATTGTTTTTCCTCTCTAAGAGATCATTGATATAGATCAGGAACAGTGTGGGAGATAATTCACACCCTTGAGGAACACGCTCATTGATTTTAAATTCCTCCGAGAGATGTCCATCAATACCAACTCGGATGCTTCGATCCCTTAAGAAATTGGACAGCCATAGAAGCAGTGCTGGTGGTAGTCCGTATGCTGTCAATTTGCTTAATAAGCTGTCATGCCACACCCTATCAAATGCTTTGGATATGTCGAGAGCAACTGCACGAGATTCGCCGCAGCTCTCGATGGCTTTCGTCTACAGGTAGGTCATGTAAATCAGGAAATCTGCTGATGATCTGTGCTTGCGGAAGCCATACTGGCGATCGCTTATGGTGACTGCCGATTCGAGATATTTTAAGAGGTGTTCGTTGCTCAGTTTCTCTATGACTTTGGACATAATGGGAGCTAAGCAATTGGACCCAAGTTATTTCGAATCGTTTTTTGCCTTTTTCCGGGATTGGTTGCACCTCAGCGCATTTCCAGCTACATTCGTATATCTCCAAATAGCATGTTATGGAGTGCGTTCTATTTACTTATTTCCCAGAGTAAATATTCTGTATATTACACAAACATTAGATGTAAGAAGCTATAACTTCCTAGCTTATAAGTACGCCTGCCAAAATCAGCACGCAAACAGAAAATTATTCAATATAATTATGGGTTCCACTTTACGTAAGGTATATCCCGCGGACAGTCTTATTGGATGTTGCCAACCAGCTGGCGGTTGGGTTAGAAAAATCACATCCAATTTTAGAAAATTGAAAGGTTTAGTCCTTTTTTCAAAAAATGTTTCAATGATATGCTGTAGAGCGCAACCCAACCAAGATCTCTTATGGTAATTTTAATTTTACCTAAAAAATATAAAATTATGCTCTTATTCTATAAATAACGATGCCATCCTTAAACCCGCTCATTGGATTGTATTCGTATACATATGCAGCGTGGAAATTTAAAAAATTTAGGTAGCGGAAACATATCTACAATTTATATTTCTACCTGGCTACATTATCATTTCTTTTTGCAGGACGAAGAGGACGACAAACAATACCTAACCCTTTTTAAAAGGTAATGGTGATCTCTCATTTGCTAGGTCTAATAAAGATCACACGCAACACTAGTTTTTTAAGCAAATGCGGTTCAAGTCCAATCCGACATTCGTAAATCTCCAAATAGCATGTTATCGACAACGTTCTATTAACTTATTTCCCAGAGTAAATATTCTGAATATTAAACAAACATTAGATGTAAGAAGCTATAACTTCATAGCTCATAAGTACGCCGGCCAAAATCAGCACGCAAACAGAAAATTAATCAACATAATTATGGGTTCCACTTTAAGTAAGGAATATCCTGCGGACAGTCTTAACACTCGGTGTTGCCAAACAGCTGGCGTAATCCTCATTTTAAGTTGGGATAGTTTGGATTAGTTATCTCTCTTGATCGTCATTAAACAAAGAGGGCTGGATTTCTTATTTGAATTAACCCATAAACTTTATATTAGTTGAAAAACTCTAGTGAGACGCGAACGAAACAGGCCATAAACCGTAAGCGCCTGAACCATTTTTATTTAGAAATTACGGTTATCCTTTAAAATAACTGGCCTCTTATTTTCGTCATTTGCCGATTTGGTGAATAAGGTCTAAGGTGAAAAACTCAATGAATTTACACTATACTCGATAACTAGAATACGCATGTCCTTTCGGTTGAGGTATACCTACTTTGAATTGTTTATAGGTCATGATCACTATTCTTTAATAAAGTTTCTTAAGAGCGGTGTCTTGCTTTAATTTACGATATTTCATTTAGGTAATTTGAGCGTTTTACTGGCAGACTAATTTGGCATAATTTAACTCATAGGTTTGCTGCACTGTATCACTTGAATCTATTATAGATTCGACCCAAAATACAAACCCAATAATAATTCACATAATTCTCTAAGTTCACCATCAGTGGTACAGCCTTTAGTGCAGGTAACAATGGCGGTCCTCAGCTTTTAGTCAGTGGAGAAGGGTCGTGGTGAGTTATAATGCCTGAGCGCTACGTGGCTAACTTTTCGCCATGTCCTGATGCAGGATCGTAAGTAATAGATAGCATTATGACAAACAATACATCAACTTGGTAACAATATCAAACGGGAAGACCACGGGCTAGTCCAGAAACCTGTCAATTATGCCGCCAAAATTGCATCCACAGAACTATATGAAACATAAAACTCTCTCCTTGTTGCAGTGCAGGATCAACTCCGAGCTGAAATATTATCGAGCTTTAATAACGGATGGTCAGTGGAATACTCCGTCAATATATACAAGCCTACCTTGATACAATCCAATACAATCAGCCAATTCAAGCGAATGAGAAGTAAATCCTACAATCAAGCAACGCAACTAAGAGTGGTTCTCGAGTCGATACCGATTGACGGATACGACGCGGCCTTCGTCGACCGACTATGAGTCTATGGTCCAAATCAGACAAGTGACAAGTCATACTTCAAATAAATATTATTCTCAAAATGAAAATATTCCTTAGTCACCTAAGTAAAATAATGGATTACCAAATTTAAATCAACGAGACAATTACCACAGTATGACCATCAAATTTACAAAAAGCAAGTCCAATTTCAGTGCTAGATCTCCCTAAATCACCTCACAATATTTGTTGGCTTGCATGCATTACTTTTCAAGTACTCCGCTAATCTGTAACCAATCTACCACGACTATTGTTTTCTTTCAGACACAACCCTCCAAGAAAGACTCACATGCATTCCAGATGCCCAAGACAGCTGAAAACCAGTACTCAAGAGTCATAATTAACCAGGTCTAAAGCAGAGAATGGCTATCAAGGTATATTCTAGCATGGAACAGCATAGCAATTAATAAAATAACTCAAATCAGTAATTAAGAGCCATAATTAGCAAAGTCGAAGCCAGAGGGTCGCCGTCAAGGTATATTATAGGACCGATTAGTGCAGCAATAAAGAAAATGAGCCAAGTGATTAAACGCATTGGAGACTGCCATTCGTATTAAGATCAATGGACTTCTTATAAACAATTTGGGATATGCAGATGATACGATTATTATGGCGGAAATCATAGAGGAGCTACAGCAACTTTTAAACAGCGTGACGAAAGACATGGGACTAAACACAAATACAACAAAAACCAAATTCATGGTAATCAGCCGTACACAACATGCAAACGCCCAACTAGAGCTGAATGGAGAACAGAGAGAGAGAGAGAGTCAGAAAATTCAAATACCTGGGCTCTCTAATAACAGACAACCTAGATCCTGACGTAGAAATTAAAAGTCGAATTGAGATAGCACGCTCTACATTATGTGCGATGAGGCCACTATTTTGTAATAGTGGCTTAAATATGACTCTCCGACAACGAATGATTAAATGCTATGTTTGGCCTATTCTTCTGTATGGAGTTGAATCCTGGACACTAAAGATCAATACGTTGAAACGCTTGGAAGCATTTGCGACGGATTCTAAAAATTCCCTGGACTGCAAGAATGACCAACGACGTAAAACCTCGAAGAGCGCGGACAGACCGGATAGTAGTAAAATGTAGGAAGGTGGCGTATCTGGGACACCTGATGCGTGGCGAAAAATACTTCCTTTTCAAAATTATAATGGAAGGCAAGATAGATGGTCGACGAGAAGTGGGCAGAAAGCAGATGTCCTGGCTGCCTAACATCCGCGACTGAACTGGTATCCGAGCTGCAGGAGAACTCTTCAGACTGGCCGAAGACAGAGATTCGTTTTCCCAAGTGGTTGCCAACGTCAGATGACTGATAGGGCACTCGAAGAAGAAGATTAGACGAAGAGTTCTTTCTATCATTTAGAAAGGCAACACAATAAGAGGAAACCAAGGGGACAACAACGATATACAACTAAGCTTTGTAGTTTCAAGCTGGGAACGATATACTATGTGTGTAAAGTTAACCGTTCACATGAAGGCCTGTACATTTAATTCTATACATAAGTATGAAATATTTGCTTTCAAATACCTAGCTTAGTGGATTAGGTACCATGTTTTCCCATTTCTAGTGTTATTATGATGTTTATATACTTTTTGTAGTCTATGTCAATAAATAAAATGAGGTTTTCACTATCACAACAGAAATACGTTTCCCCTACTATCGACCTATGCCAATTTAATTAAAATGTCCTTCGTCATTTTGTCCAGAAAAATTGGCTATCTTCTATATGGTATCGTAGCCCGTTACACTTTGATACTTAAAAGGGCACCCCTTAAGGGACTATGCCATGTGCAGCATCTGAGTTAGAATTGTGGATTAGGTTATCGGTGGAAGAACCAGAGGCTACATCCCTATGGACTGGACCAATGGCTGAGCGGACTGGATGGGAGACAAAGTCTGTCGGACTGATGGCCCGTGACATACAGTAGGCATATGACACTATTAATATAGCAAGAAATTTTGATGAACCACGTTGGCATTAATTATGAATAACAACCGTGTCGAACAGCCGCGGGGGTTTGCTATAAAGTAGATACTTCATGGCCAGATTCCAGATGGGCAATGTACCAATGTATATAACCAGCAATATGACGTAAAAAAGAAAACAGGTTAAAAAAACGTTTATAGTGATTACGAATGTGAATGTTAAAATGCTACGCTTCCTCGGTACTTGTTTACGGCTATTGAATTTCAGATACTGTTATAGAGAACAACCGGTCGAGTTCCTAAGGCTAATTATTATTGAGGAAATGATACAAGGAAAGAGTATCTGTAGATAGGCAGCAAGGTTCCTGGTTGAAATATTAGCTTAGATAGTTTATACGTATGTTCAGTCATATTTTCAGAATAGCTCTGTCAATTTAGATCCAATCAAGGAGACAATGCAGTTTCATTATGAATCTTACCGAGCATATTGCTGCTATAACAAAATATTGCCCATAATATCCCAAGAATATGGGTTTGTCACCCTGATTAAATTTAACAATATCTAACATGAATCAAACGGTCTTCTGCGGAAGGTCTCAACTTTTATTACATAAAACAGAAACCACAAAGCCAACGACTTTGTTAAAGCCCAATTTCTTCAAGTATGGATAACTTATTCTTAGTCTCCCTTTAACTGGTCGCTAGCTTTCGCGACCTTACTCCCGAGCAGCTCAATGAATGTATCTGTTTGCAGTGCCACTTGACAGATACGCTATATATTCTTTTCTGGAGAGAATTGGTAGCCCTTCTAGGCGGAATACTCAAGGCGAGCAGGCAGTTTTCTGTATCGGAATTTATCGTTGCGATGATCGCTGCTATTTTTGACCATTAGACCTAATTACCACCAGATTGTGTCATTGCAGTATTTGGCAAATAAAGCAGACTGTATATTTTCAAGGAAACGTGTATTTAAAAATTTAACGAAAATAGATGCCCACAAATTAACAGAAAAGGCAGAATAATTTAGAACAGTTTTAAAGGAAAGTCACATTCAAGAAGAAGAAAGAGATATCAATATAATCAACAAAAATCTAACGAATCACCTAGTAAACGCAGGAACCAAAGTAGCCATACGAAGAAGAGAAAGAGAAAATAAAGTAAGCGACGAAACCAGACATCTAATGAGTCAGAGAAGAGAGCTAATCAGCCAAGGAAAGAGACAATAGAATGAATACAAACAACTAAATAAGACCATAAGTACAAGGATTAAAGATGATCTCAAATATATAATGAAACCAAAATAGAAAAAATAATTGAAACAAACAGAGGAATGATGTGCCTAAGACCGACATTGGGTTGAACCAGGAAATTAACCATGAAAGACAGCAATGGAACAGAGGCAAGGGAAACACAAAATAGAGAACATAATGTCACAATTCAATAAAGATCTTTACACATCGAAGCAGGCTACGGAAAACATCGTACAAGAGAATATAAACAAAACAATCAGAAATGTCAACTCAGAGGAATTGACGGACATCGACAACTGTGAGATAGAATACGCTATAAAAGAGCTCAAAAGTAACAAAGCTGCTGGTCCAGATAACGTATTGGCAGAAATGTTAAAAGAAAGAAAAAACAAAATAATCTACACCTTAAATATTCTGTTTAACGACTGCCTACGCAAAGCAATTATTCCCGATGATTGGTATGACAGCATATTCTTCTCCTTAAAAAATGGAGATAGAAGGAATATTAGAAACTACCGCCCCATCTCACTGCTGTCACAAATATACAAAGTATTCATGGGGATCATCGATAATCGACTAACACCAAAGATGGATGCGTACCAACCAGTAGAACAAGCGGGATTTCGGAAAGGATTCAGCACGTCAGATCATCTTCTTACAGTGAAAACTCTAATAGAAAAGGCAAATGAATACCACTTACCCTTGTTTGTCGCATTTATGGACTATGAAAAAGCTTTTGATAGCATAGAGCTATGGACAGTGGAGCAGGCTATGAATAAGTATCGTATATATTTTTGTTATAAACAACTCATCCATAATATATACGAAAAAGCATACATGGCGATACAACTGGAACAAAAAACTCTAAAAATACCAATAGGAAGAGGCGTCAGACAGGACGACGTAATATCCCCAAAACTATTTACACTTGACATGGAAGATGTATTTAGGTCTCTACAATTGACAGAAAATGGAATAAACATCAACGGCAAAAGAATGAATCACCTTAGGTTCGCAGATTATGACGTCATCTTAATATCATTATCTTTTGAAGAGCTTCAAACTATGGTCAAAGATCTAGCAGAATCATGATGGAAAGTTGGCCTAAAAATAAACCTACAGAGAACAAAAATCATGAGAAACACGCAATAAGAGGACAGGAACATTGAGGTCGACGACTGCCTGGAAAAAGTGGAGGAATACATATATTTGGGGCAAACATTCAAGATAAGTAAAGAGAATCAAATGGCTGAAATAGCCCGACAAATTCGACTGGCATGGGCGGGTTTCGGGAAGTTGGCTTTTGTTCTGAAGAGTCCCAAGATACCTCAGTATCTAAAGAGCAAGGTGTTCAACCAGTGTATACTGCTAATACTCACCTATGGCTGTCAAACATGGACCTTTACCAAAGCGAACATAGATAAAATCGCAAAAACACAAAGGTCTATGGAAAAATCCATGCTAGGAATTAGGTTGGCAGAGAAAAGAACAAACGTTAGAGATGTCGTAGAATATGTGGCGCCATTAAAATGGAGCTTTGCTGGTCATAATGCGAGACAAACAGATCAACGCTGGAATAGTTTAATGCAAAACTGGAGGCCATGGCTAGGGCATCGAACAAAAGGACGACCACAGATGCGCTGGGGTGATGACCTAAAGGGAATGGGAGGATTATACTGGATAAGAGCCGCACAAAACCGATCAAACTGGCGGAAACTTAGAGAGGCCTATGCCCAAAGTTGAACGATCAGTGGCTAAAGACGAAAGAAGAAGTATATTTTCAAAAATTATGGGCTCTATCGCCTATAAACGTTGTGTAATGAACTAGTGTGGCAACCTCTTTTTTAAAGGTATGTTGTACCCGAAGGTTTCTATTTAAGATGGTTAAAATTGTTTATCATTTAACTAGGGTCTTTCTGTGGGATAGAATTCCTTCCATGCCATGAGATTGTTTTCTTTTGTGGCTGACACCGTCGGCAGCCTTTTGATGCTGACCTAGCTAGCTCCGGCGTCAGTTAGCCGCACAGCGCCCATTTTGTCAAGGTGATACGAGCACATGGTGGAGACGTATCTACAGGAAACGCTACTGGCTGCAAATCTACTAGATACAAGTAAAACCTATTTTATTTTAAATAAGGACCTTTATTTATTTATTTATTTATTTATCATTTAAACTCCTAGAATCACATGAGCCATATACTTAAATGTAAGAGTGCTAACTGGTTTCGTGTAAAAAATTATATACAAACAAAACACAGACAAGGGAAAAAAATAAAAATATATAGAAAAACAGAGAATATAAAATGTTCACTTCAGAAAATTCACTAGAGTATGTTGTTGTTTAAACTCTCAATTTTAATTTGCACTACTGTAGATTTAAAGAGATCTATATCACATTTTTGTATAAAATTGTTACACACACACATCATTCTAACTATAGGAGAACTATTTAGGGCTAGACATTGGAAAAGTTTGTTATTTCTTATTCTTAAGTTTATTTTAGGAACTACAAATGTTATATTGTTAAATAAGGAACATTTCTTATACTTTAAATTGTTAACTATATTGTAAATAAATAGAACATCATTCAAACTACGTCTAACATTTAATTTTACCATCTTAAATTCGATTAGCATACTATTATACGAGACCATGTAAGGATAGGCATTGTGCGTTTTTAAGTACAGGTATCTCAAAAATATTTTTTCTACTACCGTGCGTAAAATACTCACTTTACGAACTCTCTAAGATTCGTAAAATAGGCCTTTTTAATGTGTAGTGCGTAAAGTAAGTTATTTTACACACTAGTGCGTAAAGTAAAGCTGACATATTTTTTGACGTTTACTGACATATTTTTTGACGTTTAGGACAGTGCGTAAAATAATATATTTTACGCACTAGTGTGTAAAATAATTTATTTTACGCACTAGTGCGTAAAGTAATATAATATTATTTTAATTTTTTCATATATTTTTCGATAGTAGAAAAAATTTTGTATGCTACTCATGTGTAAAGTACCCTTTTTTTATTCATGGGATTGTCGCATTCGCCTACGGCTCATGCGACAATATTCTCATTCATAAAAAAAGATTCACTTTACACACTTGTTGCATAAATAACTATTTTGTACCCTTTCGATCATGTCAACATGAACCACTGCTTGAGGTACCCAAAAAACTGAGGCATACTCCAAATTTTGTCTAACTAGACTATTGTACAAAGTTATTATTATTTTAATATCTTTAAAATGTTATGTATTCCTGATTACAAATCCAAGGAGTTTATAAGCTTTATTTACAATGGTTTCATAATGTTCGGTAAATTTTAAGTTTGTTTGCAAGCGGACTCCAAGATCCCTACATTCAGTTTTTCTACTCAACACCAGGTCATCATGTAATGAAAATTTGCAAATTTAATTTTACGTGTGAAAGTCAAAACATGGTACTTACTAATATTTAATGACATTTTAATTAAACCATTCAGATACTGAATTCAAGTCAAGTCCATAACAATGATCAAAAAATGATATATGCCTATATAACTTAAAGTCATCTGCAAATGTGAGACACTCTGAATGTTTTACACAGTTTGGTAAATCATTTACGAAAACTAAGAACAACAGAGGGCCAAGCCTGGTACCCTGTGGCACCCCAGATGTTGATATGTATTGTTTTGAGATTTTGCTACCAACTTTAACTTGTTGGTGTCTCATGGTGAGATAAGATGTAATAAACTCACATGCATTCAATGAAAAACCAAATTTACCCAGCTTGTCCACAAGTAGACCGTGGTCAATCCTATCAAAGGCCTTTGCACAATCTGTTAATAAAACATCTAGTTGATCTTTATTATCCATAGCCCTAGCTGCTGCTTCTGTAAGTATGCTCAGATTGGTGACGGTTGATACACCTGGGAGAAAACGACGCTGTTGAAGAGAAAAATAATTCGCAAAGAAGGCCAGGATATCCTGACAATACGCTCTCAAAAATCTTTGCAAGGGGGTTAAGAACACTAATGGGCCTGTAATTATTAACCAAGCCAATGTCTCCTGATTTAAAGATAGGAGTTACAGCTGCATATTCTTTCAGGAAATGAGTTTGCCTTTAGACATAGATTGAAAATTGTCATTAACGGAGCACACAAGATATCAGAACATCCCTTATAAATATATGAAAGAATGTCATCCCCCCAATGGCCATTTTCGGCTTTAACTGCTTAATACTTGTTTTAATCTGTTCCTTTGTGATAGGGGAAAATGTGAAGTTACCATAATACTCAGGATTAGGTTTCTCAGATTGCTGAAATACTGAGCCAAAATATCGAGCAAAAGTGTCAGTTACCTCCTGAGCACCACGGACACTGCAGCCCTCATAACAGACCTTTAAAAAGGGATACCAGGCCTTGCGCGCTTAGACCTTACAAAGTACCAAAAGCTGCTTGGGTCAATATTGACATTATTTTCAACAGTCCCATGATAAGTCTGAAACTCTTGTGCAGTTTGATACTTAATAATAGTTCTCAGATTATTGTACTTATTTTTTAATTCTAAGCTGGTGTCACCTTTTTTTATTTGTCGGTGAAGATGATTTTTTAACTTTATGTTTTTCTTTAGTGCCATGGAAAAGTAAACAGGATAGTTGCTACCTTTATAAATGCCTCTTTTTTGGCCCTTTTGGGTATTGCTTGGTCC
>MU195284.1:1228-16196 GCA_016904865.1 Pissodes strobi
ACAATTGACGTTGACAAGTCGGTTACCATGGCAACCAATTAATAATACGTATATCATTAATGAAATATATAATATGGTACTTAGGATTGTTTATGAAGCATAATTTCATAATACAAAATTGGTTGCTATGGTAAACAAAAAAAAAAGTAAAAAATCGTCATAATTCGTCAATCGTACGACTTAGAGATTTGATATTTGGTATCTAGGTAAAGATAAAAAAAAATTACGATTGACGTTGACAAGTCGGTTACCATGGCAACCAATTAGAAAATTATCACGGTAAAATTAGACTAGCGATTGGTAAATCTAATTATAAGGGCTTTCTAATTATAGGCCACGGTACGGATAGGAGCGTGGCAATAATGTGTGACCGAAGGTCACACAAACGAGGCCCAAAGGGCCTCGCGCGTGCCGCAGGCACAGGCGGCCACGCCGCTTGTTAGAAAGCCTACAATTATATATGGGCTTTCTATAGGGCGAGACCAATCGGGATAAAAACTTCGTAACGGTACGTCGGATCGCTCTGAAACTTATACCTATCGATTTGGAATCGAAAAAAAAATTTTTCATTTTTTGTCTGTATGTGTGTGTGTATGTGATGAAATCGATTACAGGTCGCAATTTTGAAGATAGCGACTTGAAATTTGGCATAGAGGTAGAGGTCCACAAACCCTCGGAACCTATTGATTTTGGTTACGATCGGTTAATATACAGGGTGTGAAAACAGGACAAGTTTCCGTTTTTTGACATTTTTGGCATTAAACAAGGATCAACTTTTAATTTTTTTTATGTCAAATGAGAGTATTCGGTAAAACACGCATTTTTGTTCCTTTGGTCTTTTGCTCTAATTGTTATACAGGGTGTGAAAACAGGAAAAGTTACGGTTTTTTGGCATTTACAGGTCGCAATTTTGAAGATAGCGACTTGAAATTTGGCATAGAGGTAGAGGTCTACAAACCCTTGGAACATATTGATTTTGGTTACGATCAGTTAATATACAGGGTGTCAAAACAGGACAAGTTACCGTTTTTTGCCATTTTTGTCCGTGTAAACAAGGATAATATTCTTTTTTATTATGTCAAATGAAAGTATTCGGTAAGACACGTATTTTTGTTCTCTTGCTCTTTTGCTCTAATTGTTGCCGTTTTTTACTTATGAAGGATATTTTCCAATTATACTACCACATTTAACATAACTATTTTGATTATTTTTCGAGTGCAGGTTCGAATCCTATCGCGGAAACATTTTTTTTTTAATGAAAAAATTGTGGGTTTTTTCTTCGAATAATTATTTATTATTTAAGATGCCCATATACTACAGGGGTGAATGCAAAAAATAGTTATTGATGTGTAAACATCTTACGCGGCGCTATGAGGGTAAATCTCGGCAAATGGGACGGAAATGCGCAAACCTATTGTAGCCGCTAGGGCGGTATTATATACAATTTTGCCATTTAAAATCATTTTAAATGGATATTAGACGATAAAAAAGCATATTTTAAGTTAAACGAACCGTCAAAGTACTATTTTTTAATTATTCTATTCGCAGTGTATTTGGATCCATAGCACAGCTTATTTTTAATGGACGGTTGAATTTAAAATGAATTTTCGCTCCAAAATCCACGACAAATTCGTCCGAAGCCACGGCTATTGGTCTAAAAAAAGTCCGAATTTTCGGATTTTTATACAATTTTGCAATTTAAAATCGTTTTTAAACGGATTTTAGACGATAAAAAGCATATTATTATTTGAAATTTAACGAACTGTCAAAAGTATTATTCAGATGCCCACACGTTTAAAACCAAAGAATAAAGAAGAGAAAGGAAGGAGCTTGTGCGCCGTTTGACCCTTAATACGTGCGACGAACTCCTGAGACATCGAGGAGGCTGCGGAAGAACCATAATATGTCACATTCTGACGTTATGTTTTGGTGCTTCCTACGCACTGAACTACAGTGGTTTAAAGCTATTTTTGCGATTTACTTTGATTTGGAACATTGTTTATTTGTTTAGTAATATTATTGTAGATAAGGCGTTAGTTCATATAGTGTTTATATAGATATTTAGTGGTAAAAGTGTGTATTTTGGACTAAAGAAGCAAAGTAAACATGGTTACTTGTGCAGCTTGTGATCTTTCGAAAACTCCAACAAATTCAGAACTTGGAATAACATTTCATCGGTAAGTAGGTATTTTACCCCTTATTTTTCTGTATTTACCATTTAATAAAGCAAAATTATAAATTGTCTAATTGTCAGCAAATAGGTGACAGATCTAATCATGAGCGTACCCGTAAAAAATATAGCATTAAAAATCAATTTTTGCAAGAATATTGGACAGTGCTAAAAGTAATACTTGTCTTTTATACTTGACATGTTAAAGTTTATTCTGCCAATAAAATGCTAAAATTAGATATTTGAATAATTATTTGGGCATTTGAAATGCAAAAATAAGCAAAAAATATGGTTAGAGAAAAGTGCGTTAGTTTTGAAGGGTGCTTCTTCAATAAAATTAGGTAGTACATATTTATTTAATAAAAAGCACACTTCAAAACTACCCCACTATTATCTAACCATATTTTGCTTACTTTTGAATTTCAAATGCCCAAATATATTCAAATAACTAATTTTAGCAGTTTATTGGCAGTATATTTAACATGTCAAGTATAAAAGAAAAGTATTTATTACTTTCTAGCACTGTCCAATGTTCTTGCAAAAATTGATTTTTAATGCTATATTTTTTACGGGTACTCCCATAATTAGATCTGTCACCTATTTGTTAACAATTAGACAATTTATAAATTATTTTGCTTTATTAAAAGGTAAAAAACAGAAAAATAAGGGGTAAAGTAGGTACCTACTTACCGATGAAATGTTATGCCAAGTTCTGAATTTGTTGGAGTTTTAGAAGGGCCACAAGCTGCACAACTAACCATGTTTACTTGGCTTCTTTAATTCAAAATACACACCTTTACCACTAAATATCTAATTAAACACTATATGAATTAACGCAATATCTACAATAATATTACTAAAGAAATAAACTATGTTCCAAATCAAAGTAAATCGCAAAAAATAGCTTTAAACACAAGAAATACCATCAAAACGTAGGAAGCACCCAAACATACCGTCAGAATGAGTCATATGATATAATATACTGTCATGCCTTATTTAAAACGAATCCAACCCCAAATTTGCAAAAATTCGTTTTCATAAAAAAAAAATCATTACTGGAAAGAAAAATCCCAAAAAAAAATATTGTAAATGAGAACAATTTACAGACAATTTTACAAAATATCTTAAAGCCAACTAATTTATTAGATATTTTAGTGTTATTTTAAAGGCAAGCTATAGGATTTAACGGTTTTTAACGTTATGTTTGGTACTTTTCCATTTCAAATAGGTATGAAAATTAAACTTCTGTAGGTCAGTGGCGGCTCGCTGCTTTGAAAAGTGGGGAAGAGCTGCCGACATCGACAGAGGGAACAGCGCCGCAGGCGAAACATTTTTGGGGTCCATGCAGTGCCTAAATTTGTTAATAATTATTACCGGTTATTTTAGATAAATCATCAAAAAATTAAATATATTCATAATGTATTAGCAACAAATCATTTTGTTGCTAATACAAATGTCTACGTATAATACACTAAAACTAGAATATATATAGAAAATATCTCTTGTATAATACTATAATGGATCAACCGTTGAATGTAAATAAAAAATAATTCCAAGAATTCACGGCGGAATGTCCCCTAATAAACTCGCAATAAACGAAACAACCTGCTTTCGCGTTGATCTGAGAATGGAAGTGCTACACGCCAGCTCTTCCAATCATTACAAACCAAACAAATGTAGGACTTAACGACGTCATCGTTGTCATGGCAACCAACTAGTTGCGCTTATACTTTTGATGACTCGACGGCTCTCGAGCAATACCTCTTCCATAAAGGTCTACATAAATGATAATGAAGTTGTCACTGCTGTCGGCGCGTACGCGAAAAGAAATAAACATTTTCATGTGGGTTCACCTCTGTTCTATTCCATAGTGGACTTAACGGGCAATGTGCAGGTGGCGAGATTCTTATGAAGCTTTGATTTTAATATTTGAAAATAATTGAATTATTAGTTATTGGAGGGGTAACGGGAAACAGATTATTCCTAAACAAAGAACATTTTATCACTGAATCTTAAAATATATTATTTTACCGATGAATGAATTAATTGTATTTCTTTAAATTTCATTTTCTTGAGGAAGTGCCACTTCCCCTACTTCCGCTGAATAGCCGCCACTGCTGTAGGTATGTAAATTTCAGGTGCCTAAACTTATATGTTTACATTTACATTTAGATACAGAAATTATCGAAGAAAAAACAGAAAGTTGCGTTTATTTTTCGGATAAGTGCTGCTTTTTACATACCTCGTAACCATCATGTAATAATCATTCATGTAATTTGGAATAATTATCAATTGGTGATGTTATTTATTTAAAACTTCACTTTACCTATTAACCTAGAAAACAGGTAGATTTTTCCAAAAAATGAATGGGAAAACATAGAGCATATTATAGGGAAAACACCACTTTTTCTTGGTATTTTCCCAAGATTTCTTTACATAGGTATTTAGCTAATAAAATAAAGTTTACACATGTGAAATTTATCCTAAGGAATTTAATTTTTATATTTCGAATATTCCTAAAGTACCTAGCAAAGTTAAAACATTTATATGATCCGTAAAAAACACACGTATTTTTATATACATGTTGGCAATATTTATAAATTATAACATTTTTTGAGATCACTGTAGATGTAAGTAATAAACAACAAAACTATATAAATACATAGTGTAAGTATTTATTTTTTTGTTGTGCAATCGTTTTAGGAGACACCACTGGTAATCTGGGTCGCCATATGCAAGAACCATTCCGGTCTAATGTCAATATGTATTTTGCTCCTTCCTTCCTATTCTTTATTCATTGTTTAAAACAATATTGTCATAGCCCTCTTCTAAAATTTGCAATAGTTGGTTATTGACTTTTCCAAATCAAAGGATGTCTGCCAGGTAAATAAGCTGTGTCCATATGCTGATGTTATTCCTGGTGGCATTAGATTTTCGTGTCGAACTTGTGAATTTAATTAATCCACTCCGAAGCTGCTAATAAGTATTATTAAAGAATCCTAAAATTATAAATGTGAATGTGTTTGTTTTTATTCTATGAACAAGCTAAAATGTATGGGTAACAGCCATAGCACGTTGAATACTTGAAACTACCACTTCTCGTCCGCTCACTGAAGTTAAGCAACGTCGGGCGTGGTTAGTACTTAGATGGGTGACCGCTTGGGAACACAACGTGCTGTTGCAATTTTTTTACAACCGATGTCGTTATAGGATATCTTTACACATCAGTCTCGAGTACTAGCAGACTCGCTCAATTCATTTTATTTAAGATGCCCATATACTACAGGGTTGAATAAAAAAATTAGATATTCTCGAAAAATTGGTTGTTATGGCAACTAAGAAAAAAAATTAAATTTATATATTTATTTTAATAATTATACGCTTTGAAGACTTGATCTTTGGTATGTGGGTATGGGTGATGAAGATTTGTGCGGACTAGAATTGGTTACAATGGCAACCGAAAAATAATATAGCCTAAATTCCTTAAGGATTAATATCAGAAAGAAATGTGTTATACAGGGTCTGACCAGATTTGGTTACCAGATGGGAAACTTTTTTATTTTTGATTTTATGCTTGGAAAAAAGCTAATTTTAACAATTCTAAATTAAGGATAGTTATACAGGGTACTTAAAAAATACAAAAATTAAGGTTATAAAAAGAAAATTGTTGGAATATCGGAAAACCTTCTGCAGAAAAAGTAAAGCTCCTATTAAGGCCAAAAGAAAAGTCAAATTAAAAAAATATATAACAATTGACGATGACAAGTCGGTTAAGATGGCAACCAATTAGAAAATTATCACGGTAAAATTAGACTTAGCGATTGGTAACTCTAATTATAAGGGCTTTCTAATTATACGCCACGGTACGGATAGGAGCGTGGCAATAATGTGTGACCGAAGGTTACACAAACGAGGCCCGAAGGGCCTCGCGCGTGCCGCAGGCACCAGTGGCCACGCCACTTGTTTACTTCGTTTTTAAAAACTTTATTTTAGTTACACGAAGAAAAAATACAAGTAGTAAAGTATTAACCTGCTACACTGAAAGCTTGCTTATGACTAAAATGCATACTCTTATCTCTGCCTATTTATAATATAATAAATGCTGAGCACTGCAAAGCTAGTAATCTAATCCTCTAAAACTACATTGTCGCCATAAGTGGCCATATAATTCTGTAATCACTAACGAACGTCAATAATTCATGTAAACAGCACAACCAAACAAAGCGGCCATTACAAAAATGCCAAACCTGGCTCGTCATCGGTGCGCGTCACCGTTCTAGTGCAGCGTTGTCGAAATGAAAATTTTTGATCCAGGGTATATCTTTTGTTTCTTAATCAAGCGTGAGCAAAAATAGAACATCAAAATTTATATACAGAAACTGTAGGCAACTTGCCAACAACGGGGAAAGCGATTACTGCTCCGCCTACGATCATTTCCCTTGATTAGTGACAAGGAAATAAGTATAGGAAAAAACAGAGATAAAGAACAATGGACAAATTTACTGGGCCAGTAACCAGTCTCTCCTCTTACACAGTATAAGCAAGGAACAGTAACGTCAGTGAGCTCAAATCCCTTGAAGTATTGAGATCAAAGAGCACCGGCAGGCACCTGCTTGCCTGACTTTGTCGTCGTTGGATCACGTCCTATACGAGGGGACGTGCAATTCGTTAAATTTATTTGTCGCATGGAGTCAGTTTCTACTATAAGTCATTTACAATTTAATCATTTTATAATTTCATTCGACACTCTAATTTTAATATATTTAGAAATAATATTTAAATTATAGATGCTTCACGACAGGTTCTTAAGAATGTGTGAAAGTTAAAATGATAATAAAACAATAAACAATGCGGTTAATATCAAGTTTTGTGTAATGTAGCTTATACTACAAAAATATTAATTTCTTCAAAATTTTAGTACAAACCCAAACTAATATAACTCAAAGATATTTAGTAACATAAAACATAATATACGCAAAGTTTGTTTAATAACTTTTTTCTTCAAACGTCAGTAAATCCGTCATTACTCGACTGTGTAGGCGGCCGTGAAGTTTCGTTTTTCCTCCGCCGTAGCTTTACTTTTCACTTTTCCGCCGGCGGAGGTAAAAGTGTTGTCATAGCAACATAGATACAATACAAACAGACAACAAAATAAGCGTCAACAACTCAAGATTTATTAAACTACAATTTGTATTTATCACTCAATTTGTGACTGCATTTCTAAAAATCACTAATTTAGGAACAAATTGGTTATTATTTAATCGAACTTACTCAATAACTGCTTATCAATACGGAATTAAAACGCAATCGGAGACGCCATCTTAAAAAAATAATTATTGTTGACAGTGTCCACTGACAGCTTTATGTTACATTACTATAGCAACAACCTGTGCCTATTCACCGCCATCCGGTCTAAGCCGCCTTGCGAACCCACTTATGTTTAATAATAATTAGATATTATTACTATTAAAAAGAGATGTTTTTGCATTAATTTGTCGACATTTGAAGAAAAAACAGCATATTTTATTTGGAGGAAAAGTTACTTTTCATGGCTTGCTCTCTATTACCAGCCTCACTCCGTTCGGCTGTTAAACACGAGCGCGCCATGAAAAGTATCACTTTTCCTCCATATAAAATAATATACTATTATCTACGACTGCCCTGAAAATAGACAAAAACGCACTAACAACTGCTCTTGAGAACTGGACATTTTAAACATCGTGTGAAAAGTATACGTTGCACACGGCGTATGCAAAGTATACTTTTCACACGCTTATTCGGGTATTTAGATTAAAGGGCTTCGTCTTCGATTTAGAGCTTCGCCCTCAGAGATCCCAATCCCAGATCTCTAAAAAAGGGGGGCCAATTTTAGGGCTTCACCCCCCAGGTGCCTCTTTTTACAAAACTGTAGAAAATGGGACTCTCATACCAGGGGCCCTCTTTTAAGGCTTGGGGCGCAATTTTAGGGCTTCGCCCCCGGGGCTCCATTCCAAAATCTGTAAAAATAAGACTCTCGTGCCATAGGCCCCATTCTAGGGTTTCGCCCCCCTGGGGCCTCATTTTAGGGCTTCGCCCCCGGAGCCTCCTTTTCAAAATATTTAGAAAATAGAGACCCCACACCGGTGGCCCCATTTTAGGACTGTGCCCCTAGTTATAGTTTAGCGAGAATCTCTTACTCACGTAGTTTCTTTCGCTAGGAATAAAATTTTCTGATAAATCAATAATAAAAAAGTTTCCCATATAGGTAACATGTAATTTTCTACCACACTCCCAGTGGGGCACCCAGACCCTGTATGTAGCAGTCGTAGAAAAAGTATAGGGTGCTACACGTGCTGAAAAGACTTTATGACACTCGTCTACGGCTCGTGTCACTAAACTGTCTCATTCGTGTGAAAAGTCTAATTTTCAGCACTTGTTGCACAATATACTATTTCTATTTTGCGTTCAAAATGATTCCATGTTGATACACAAATGCGTGTCGAAAAGAACTTCTTTTCGATACGGCTTTTGTTGACTGGTTGCTAGGATATTAACAAAATTGTTCAATGTCAAGGCCCACTAGCAAAAATTTCGACACCGCTTTCAATGGGATATCTAGTAATAAAGACGTCAAAAATGGCAATATGGCCGCCCAACTGTTGATCGGGACTAGATTAAATTGATAGTTTTCATTAAAAAACCTTCGAAATAGAAATAATAGTATAAAATACACGTTTTAAAAGACATTTAGCGCACTCGCACGTCGCACGTTAGGGTACGTCCATAGTGCACCGCTTCTCGTTTCATCGCGACAGACTAGCGATACAAAAATATATAAAGTAATGGTAGCGCGTGGCCATAGTGCGCCTGTAACCTGTTTCAACCTGCTTAATCAGCTTTTACCGGAATGAATTTTTATTTATTTTTCTCGCATACCGCTTAACACGCTCGGTGTTTGATATCATTCGATGTGCAATACGCAGGATTGTTCTAGTTTGTTGCTCTGTCATTTAAGCAAATATTAAATATTTATAAATATTGATTACAAAGCTAAGATCCGTAGGATGGAAATTGATAAAGATATTTTAATTTCGGAAGTGCTTTTAAAAAATGATTTGGGACAAACGATTGAAGTATGGTCACAGATAACCCAAAACAGATGCATAAGCGGCAATTTAAATGCGTGAAACAAACTTCGCAGCGAATGACTCATGGTCGTAGATGGCTTGAACAGGTTTTGGCCATCTACAGTTTAGTGCGGGCTCGTATGGAAAAAGCGTTCTAAGTCGCAACAAAACCACAAGCGGAATAGTACGGAGTCATATTCAATCTTATTTTTTAAATTAAATTATAAAATTAGGTTAAATGAGCTAGTGACATGCCTGGTTATACGTGCCTGTATTCCGTTGTTCAAACAGAAGCATTGGCGATAAATCTTTTTCAGGTGCCCTAAACACCGAGAAAGGTATGTCTTGTGATTTTTACATGTCAAAGCAAGTGATTTATATATTTTTCTGCCCTGAAAATAGACAAAAACACACTAACAACTGCTCTTGAAAACTGGACATTTCAAACATCGTGTGAAAAGTATACTTTGCAAACGACGTGTGTAAAGTATACTTTTCACATGCTTATTCGGGTATTTAGATTAAAGGGCTTCGTCTCCGTTTTAGAGCTTCGCCCTCAGAGGTTCCATTCCCAGATCTCTAAAAAAGAGGGTCCAATTTTAGGGCTTCACCCCTCCCAGGAGCCCCTATTTGTAGAACTGTAGAAAAAGGGACTCTGATACCAGGGGCCCCCTTTTAAGGCTTGGGGCCCAATTTTAGCGCTTCGCCCCGGAGGCTCCATTCCTAAATCTGTAAAAAATGGCTCCCGTACTATAGGCCCCATTCTAGGGTTTCGCCCCCCTAGGGCCTCATTTTAGGGCTTCGCCCCAGGGGGCCCTTTTCCAAATGTGTCAAATATGAGGCTCCCACACCGGGGGCCCCATTCAAAAGCTTCGCCCCCCGAGGGCCCCATTTAAAATCTGTGGGAAATGGGCCCCGTACCAGGGGCCCTATTTCAGGGCTATGGGCCTCAAGGAGCCCCAATTTAGGGCTTCACCCATTATGCTCTCTTTTCAGAATATGTAAAAAAATAGGTCCCACGAGGGAATGGCGCCTTTTTCGAAAGTTATGAAAAGAATAACTCCAAACATTTTAAGGACGAAACCCTAGAATGAGGGGCGAAATCCTAAAACGGCGCACCGGGTAGGGCGTTGTCCCAGCCCTGGCATCTCAATACCTACTCATCAACTAGTTACACAAATTGCTGTAGAAGTGTTTATATGATCTTTGTAAACTATAAATTTTAATTTAAAGACAAGATGCTTGATATATTAAAATATTATATTATATAATATCAATATTATTTGCAGTCGTAGGAAAAGTATAGTATGGAACGAGTGTGAAAATCACTTTTCACACGAGTGGTGAAGATTGATGGCACGAGCCGTAGGCGAGTGACATAATCAACACTTGTTGCACAATATACTAATTGTACCACACTCCCAGTGGGGCACCTTGTATATAGCAGTCGTAGAAAAATGGTGTGCTACACGTGCTGAAAAGACTTTTCACACTCATGAGACATAACCCAAACTGTCTCATTGGTGTGAAAAGTCTTATTTTCAGCACTTGTTGCACAATATACCATAATGATACTCACATATACATAAATAAATTTGGTTATTGGTGCGGCCAGTCTTTTACTAATTGCCAGTCGCAGGTTTAAAACTACTTTGTGCGGGCAATTCAACTCAGCTGATAGACGCCTCATAAAACGAGATTCGATATTTCATGCCCTTTCGGATCTGTAGTTGGGTTATCTGGGGTATGGTATTCACCAACTTCTGGATGAGACCTATTAATTTCATGAACGTGAGTTGTTCTTTCTTGTTTTAATTTATTAGAATCATTATCGCTGGCTAATAATAGTTATTTATGTACCAAGGCCAGAGGGTTTATAAGTCGCCCGAGGGCGTACACATCTATTAATACCCGTGGTGCATACAAACTTTTATGTCATACTAGTTCGTTATTGCATTCATAATATGTAAATATTTTAAAAAATACGAATTCAATTCAATTATTTGAGTCCATAAAGTGTACTTTATGCCCGCACGGGCCATAAAGTGGACTTTATGCCCGCACGGGCATAAAGTAATCCATTATGTAAATGGTATCTAAGGTATAAAAACACAATAATGTACTGGTATGACATAAAATTCATAACAGGTCCTCACGAGATAGCTCCAAGATGCCAAATGAGACGAAGCGACTGAAGCGAGACACTCACGCAAGCGGTGCTATATGACCATCACCTGCTACAATCGCGCAGGTTAACCAAGCGGGTAGAGTAAAAGCCAGCTAGCGAGAAGCGGTGCACTATGTTCGTACCCTTAGGAAACTCCACGCAAGCGGGTCGTTTCCTAATTTCGTGCTAGTGCGAAAGAATATGGTATTTTAAAACAAGTATCTTAATATACTATTTTTTCACTATAAAAAACGGTTCTTTATAGGCCGGAATCAATCCTATTGGTTTTGACGGTCACGCCACGCAGTGTCTTAGACTTAGATACCTAAACTACCAATTTTCAGGCCCATAATAGTTTTATAACCTGAGCTACAATCCCTTCTACAAAAATAAACGACCCCTTTATGGTCACTACTCCCTTAACACCCGTAATTGAAATTTGGAAAAATGATGATGGTGTTTTTCCCTTTGTAATTGCATTGTTTTGGTTTATTTAGATATAAAATATTTTCGTTTTTATTGGTTCCACCCCTATGCTATGAATGGGAACTATTAGTTTAATCTTACATTTTATGATTAATACAAAACCAAATGGTTTGAAAGGAGAACATGATTGATTAATGAATGTATGGAGTGTATAATTTTATGAATAATATTTTCATGCCTAATTTATATCTCATCCCTTTAAAAAAAAAACAAGTAGGTAGGTATTTTAATTCTAGATAATATTTACTTATACCTGAAAGGATCTTTTGGGAATCTAAAAAATGATTTTTCACCATCACTTTTACTGAAACAGTTATCCACTGCACAGAATCCAACCATCGTTATCGAAAACGCAACAACAGTCCCTAAATAATGTCTCCCTCGCCCTCGTATAATACGTTTGTGCTAAAACTCCCCAAAGGTTCTGCGAGTCTATGAGAAAACTGGATTGAACCGCTTTTACCTCAGGCGGCAAAATCGAGATTTTTATGCATTTGACGCTACCGTTCATTAATTCTACCGTGCCTCTTATATCTAGTTATGCTGTCGAAAACTCAAAGACGAGCATAAGTTAAAAAGTATTCCGCCTGTATGTACTAAGTTTGTGTTTTTCTTCAGTTAATCAGTGTAGCTAAATATTATTCCACTGTACCTACATGTAATTGACAGTTCGTTTTTTATATTTCACACATCCGCTATAGCATTCATATTCGTGTACATCTTTTTATCTAGATAGACATTTAAATAATAAGGTTAAAGACTTTGTTTATTTTGTGCCTTACCCTAGGCAATCAAGAAAAAGCCTACATATATGTTAAAGATAGGGATATTTAACCTCATTAAAAGTTCTAATTCACCAAAAAAATTTATTCGTCTTGATTACACCATTAATTATACTGCTTGTCTCGCGACCAGCCTAAGACTGTGAGTGCCTTGCGCAGTTCGCCTCGCCGCTCGTCCGTCCTGACTTTCCAGGAGTGGAACGTCGATAGATGCGCGTACCGGTAACACGGCCATTCTGCAAGTGGAGCGTCCTCGCGCCTCACAGATCCATGTTTCTAGAAATATAAAAACAAATCTACGACAGTATTTTCGTGATAGTCCACGATTAATACGGTAATTTATTTTCTCTAGTGTTGATAGTTATTATTCAAAGACATTGAAACATGTATCAAATTAGTCACTGTTTACACAGTAAACCTTGTTGTTGTTCATGATTACCACTATGAAGTGGACCTATTTTACACTTTATTTCTCTGTTTGTATTTAACTTTGTTACCTAGGTACTACTGCCACCTCTTTTGTTATTATCTAAGCAGAGTGGGATCGCCACTTGCTCCTCACGTATGTGGAATCGCCACTAACGTTCTTTACATTTTAGGTAGTACTGCTACCTATTTTCATCTAGGTCTAGTGGGATCGCCACTAACCCATTTACCTAAGCAGTGTGGGATCGCCACTTGCCCCTCACGTCTTGCGCCACTAACGTTCGTTACATTTTAGGTGGTACTGCCACCTATTTTCATCTAGATCTACTCAACCCAACTACTACTACTACTAGTAGTACTACTACTACAACTTCTACCCAAACTAACCCATTTTTACATCATATATAGGTGTTGGTGTCAAATTTTCTTTCTAAGGCATGTGGGATTGTCACTATCCTTTTCTTTTAATTCTTATTACTATTCACCATTACATTATTTTAGGCAAATCTATTTGCTAAACTGTATATCGTATGGCAAAAATAAATAATAAAATATTCAAATGAATCAACAACTAAGCCAGTAGATCAATTCAATTCAACAAAATCATAAGTGTACTATCACCATGACATTACAAATTTAATGCAACAATTATATTAGGCAAATCTATTACCTACCTCGTTTTGTATTTGCTAAACTTTATATTGTATGACAATCATTTAAATAATCAAATATTCAACTGAATCAACAAGTGAACCAGTAAATCAATTCAATTCAATTCAACAAAATCATAAATGTACTATCACCATGGCATTACAAATGCAACAATTATTACATCAGTTTTGCGTTAGAGGCAACACCCTCTATAATTTGTAACATTCGTTCTCAATTAAGTTAAAATACGGGAACCGTCAAAACTATAATTCCAAACAACTTACATCAGCCCTAAATGCTTTAACTTTAATATTAACACATTTACTTTTAACGTGCACGACCTTGACGTCGGTTGAAATTCTAAAATAATTAGTAAAACAAACTAGTAGCGTATATCCTAACTACTAATACTAAATCATATCTCGTATCTCGACGGTTGCATTTTTCGAACAAGTCAGTGAAATTTAGATTATTAATCATTCAACGAGACATCTCTCGATAGTCCACCTGAACCGTTCACCAAATTGTCAAGAATCTTGATCCATTAGTAGTTGATCATTTGACTACTAATTTCATGATCGATTCATTAAAATTAACGGTCGAATGATATCTCGATTATACAAACATCTGGCAATCGTCCACCTCCAGTCGTAGCCGTAGCCGGTCAATGTTCTTTTTCTTGCGCCGGCCATACTACCTACTGATTTGCGCCTTGCTCTTAACACGCCGCCATGCGTGGTCCCACGCCGCACATACGAGGGCTGCGCGGATATTACTTTAACAGGAGCGTTCCTGCGACATATCTTATCTTCACGACTCTGCAATTTTAAAATACAAAACAGCAGATACCGACATAGGACTGATTCAACGTTTTAATTATTTACTTTATTATTACTTAATGATTTTCTCAAAATAGTATTCAAAAGTATTACGTAACGTAAGGTCAACTTGCCATTACATACAGTACAGAGAGATTATTTAAACAAATAATGGGGTTGTCATTGCTACTTTTCTTACTAAATAATGAGTTTGACATTATTCCTTTAACTCAATCATTTAGATACCCTAAATTTATTTTTGTTACGTAATGGAAGTGTACATACAAAATAACTTATCGTATTTACTACTCGTTTGTTTACTACACACACATGTTTGTCTGAGAACTATAAATTTTGCTTTT
>JAEQML010071362.1:0-16195 GCA_016904865.1 Pissodes strobi
CCATGACCTTAGGAAATGAAGTACGTCCAATTTGGGCCGAAACAACTCACCCGTCTTAGTAGGCCATATACCATGGATGGTCCATAAATCCTTACTTTTGGGCAAATTACAAGTGTTTCCGCTCTTTGCTTCTTCCCATTCTGTGCATGTAGTTAATGGCCATCTTTGTGAGAAAATAAGATAATCCCAATCATGATATGGAGTGGGTTGCGGTTTGTTTCTATATGCTTGTGATTGCCTTTAAGAAAATTTTGTGATATAAAATAAGCTAAAAGACCCTGCACACTTAACATGAAATTGTGGTAATCCACGCCTAATTTTTACATACTTTATATAATAATTGTAAACTATACACAAGTGTAATAATAATTGCAATATACTATTATCTGTCAAGGTATTAAGAACACTAACTTAAACTATATAACAACAGAATGCTTGACGAACCGTTAGAAATTTAATGAATGATCGTTTTTAAAGGCATTTAAAATTTCTTTTTGTGGCACTCTAATGTTGACTGTGTTATCAACCTAATCCATTTACATGTAGGGTTATACCACAGGGTTATACAACATATTATAAAGATGGCACGATTAATAAGAATTAAAGGTATAGTAGTACTTATAAAAACTCAAGCAAATGCAGAAATAATACATCAGCAGCATGTAACTAGAATAATTCTAAATAGCATTACTGTAGAGATAAAATATCATACCATAGATTCTTCTTCACAAAATTCAACAGACTTTTCATTAACGATTTACACATATTTGACATTTCAAAAAACATACAAGTGTTCATAGGCTATGTTCATCGGCACTTAGCATATTACGCTATTGCTTTTAAGCGCTAACAGTACCGTTGATCGACACGACACTCTCCTTTGCGGAAAAGTCTGCTGTCAAAATCAAAAGACGTTCTTCATAACATAACTTATTTTCAGAGGGTAACGTGTGTGTGGGGATATTTATGGATATCTCTGCAGCATATGATAATGTCAATCCTTATCTTTTGTACCGAAAACTCAATTTGGAAATATCTATACATATTGCCAATTTCATACGTAACACGCTGCTTAATAGGAATGTCTATATAAGAGATAAACTTTTGAACATACATGGACTAAAAAAATGTACGGTGGGACTGGCTCAGGGATCTCCCCTGAGTCCTTTACTATTCAATATTTATACTAAGGAACTGCTAGATATTCTTCCCGAACAGGTCATCTGAATCCAATACGCAGATCATTTGGTCCTGCTAATTCCAGGTTGTGATGGAGCGAAGCTTATGGAGAGGGTTCATCAGATAATGTCTATAACAGATAACTGGTTATTCGAACATGGCTTCTCTTTATCTCCTTCCAAATCAAAGGCAATATTTTTTAGACCAGGGCAAAGCGCTAATAACCTTGACCCCATAAGAATTGGCAATTCAATGGTATCATGGGTAAAAGAAACTAAATATCTTGGTGTCATTATCAACCAAAATTTAAAATGGAATGCATATATTGGTCAAATTCAAATCAAGGCCAAGAAAGGGATTAATGTCATGAAAGCTGTTATGCGGGTTTGGTGGGAAGCAGATCCTTTTACTCTATTGCATATTTACAAAGGTAGGTATAGTTAGATCTCATTTGGATTATGCGTCACAATTACCAAAACCAATTGCCAAAACTCAAATAAAAAAACTAGATATTCTTCAACATGAAGCTCTTAGAGTGATAACGGGTTGCATGCGGTCCACCCCAGTCAATGATTTACTGGCGGAGACCAGCGAGATGTATCCGGATTTCAGAAGACAAATTTTGTCTAAAAAATTTGGTACTTGAAAACAATATTATAATAAGATTTCTCGAGCGAATCTGGATATGTATTCAGCGTGGAAATAGTAGGTTTTGGAGGAGGGAAACCCCATACTTGGTTGAAGCGTATGGTCAATTGGCTGATGTCACTAATAATCTGTATATAAAGGATAAATTACCTTGTTTTCAGTTTAACTTTCAGACCCAAATAAGAAAAATTCCCATTTTAAATCTAAAGATAGAAAAGGATGGTTCTCCGAAGAACACGGAATTCTTAGAAAAGGCTAATCAGTTAGCCTCTCAGTTCACGTAGATATATACTGATGCATCTAAGGACGACACAACTAACACGGTGGGTTTTGGGGTTCACTGTCCAAAGGAAGATATTTCCTCTTCGCAGCGTCTTCCTGACGAGACTCAAATTTGTACGGCGGAAATAATAGCAATAAATAGGGCATTGGTGTTTTGTTTAGAGAAGAACATTGAGAGGGCAGTCGTCTTCTCGGATTCACTTTCGGCAATACAAAAGATTTGTAAAAATAAGCTACACCCCAATGTAGATTATATTTCATACTACACAAAACAACTAATTCTCGAAGCAAATGATGCAGATTTTAATTATAAAATAGCTTGGATTCCCAGTCATTCTGGTTTCTTTTTATGGCAGAGGCACACACACTAAAGGCAGATCCTATGGCGCTCGACGAGCGGTGTGTGTGCGAAGATGTTGATTGACACGGCTCTTGAATAGTTGTAGGTTGTAATTAGTGGGAAACAGATGTCCTGGGAGTGAATTCCATAGTGATGCAGTGCGCCAGACAAGGGAGTTCTTGTAAACCGATGTTCTAGGTGTTTCCAGTTGTACGACGAACTGGTGCGCTCCTGCCGCCTGTCGTGACTGTCTGACAGGAGTTGCCAAGGGCGGGATGAGGTGGGCCAAATTCTGGGAACATCTGCCGTGAAAGTATCTGTAAAACAGAGACATCTCGGCAACATGTCTGCGGTGTTCCAGACTATCCAGATTCCGGGTCAACTCCGGGTCGCCGACGAGGCGCACAGCTCTCTTCTGAATTGAATCCAGCAGCTTTAGGGTGTGCTTTGGTGCGGCATCCCAGATATATGAGCAATATTCTAAGCACGGTCTTATTTGCGCTTTGTAGAGCAAAAGCAACTGCTGCGGTGTATAGAGTTTTTTGTTGCGAAATAGCGCACCAAGCTTCTGGGAGGCTGACTTTGCGATGTTAGCAACGTGGTCATGTCAGGACATATTGCTGTTGACCGAGACACCCAGCAGTCCGATTGACGAGGATGAAGGAGTGGTCGATCCTGCCATAATGATGTCAGGGCCAGCTGTATTGGCCCTCTTGGTAAAGGTGGCTGCTTGGGTCTTTGCTGCATTGAACTGGACCAAATTACGATCGCCCCAAGTTTGAACTTTCTCCAGGTCTTGATTAATTGCTGCAATCTGCTCCTGTCTCGGTGATGAGTCTCAATCGCTGGTAAGGGTTTTTCTGATCTAAAGTGTGAGACAAGAGTACTGTCATCTGCGAAACTGTAAACAGGGTTATTCGTTTCGGTCAGCAGGTCATTAATATAGATGAGGAACAGAGTTGGTGAAAGTATTGCGCCTTGAGGCACGCCCGCGTTGATGGTGAATGTGTCCGAGATGTGTCCATCAGCTGCAACGTGCAGAGATCGGTTCTTTAGTGTGTGTGTCGCAAGCCAGCGGCAGAGAGAGGCTGGCAGTCCGAAAGACGGCAGTTTGTTGAGCAGTAAGTCATGCCAAACTTGTCGAATGCCTTTGAAATATCCAACGCAAACGCTCGAGACTCTCCGTAGTTTTCAATTGCTCTACTCCATATATGAGTGACATAGGCCAATATATCTCCTGTCGATCTCTCTTTGCGAAAGCCGTATTGATTATCGCTGATTATTCTGTTGTTCTCGAGGTACTTGAGTAGTTGCTGATTGACTACACGTTCCATGACCTTGGAGATTATTGGAAGCAAGGCAATTGGGCGATAGTTTGAGGGCGTGGTTTTCTTGCCTTTTTTTGAAACCGGTTGCACTCGAGCGACTTTCCAAGAGGATGGGTAAACCCCTTTTCCGTAAGACAGAGAAAAAAGCCTGGAAAAAACGGGTGTTAGTTCGTTGGCGCAGTTCTTTAGCACGATGGCAGGTATTCCGTCCGGTCCTGATGCCTTTTGCGTATCTAGTTCTTTGAGGATTTTGCGAATATCACGGTGAGAAAACTTGACTTCTGCCATTGTAGTGTCGATGTTCGGTATGGTGGGGAGAGTCTTGCCTTGGGGGACGTCTAAGGTAGAGTGCGATGAAAACATTTTGGCGAGCATGTTTGCTTTTTCCTTGGCTGTAGTTGCCGTGATGCCACGTTCGTCAGTCAAAGGTGGGAGAGACGTTTTTGTAAAGTTGTTACTTACTGCCTTTGCTACCGACCAGAAATTCCTGGTGCCACTGGGGCATTGCAAAAGTTTATTTCTGATTATTTGATTGTGTTTGTCCTTAGTTTCGTCGATCACATGCTTGCACTCGTTTCTCGCTTCGATAAAATAATTGCGATTTTCAGCGGTCTGATTTTGCTGCCAGTACTTGTACGCTTGCTGTTTCCTACCTACAGCTCTTTCGCATCTTCTGTCGAACCAGGGCTTTCCTTTTGATGGTAACTTGATGGAATTTGGGATGTATGCTTCCATTCCTGAGAAGATTACTTGCGTGATCTCTTCGCAGCAGACTGACGGGTCGTTAGTGCCAAATATCATTGGAAATGAATATGCGGATCGATTAGCGAATGTTGCTAGAATTCTGAATGTGCCATTGCAAATAAAACTGAATAAGGATGATTTTATACCTCAAATAAAAAAAGGAAATCACTCAAAGATGGCTTTGCTCTTGGAAAGCAAGTACACAATCAAAAGGCAGCTTTATACAACCTTTCTTTCCCATGCAGACATGGTATAAGAATATAACTTATACGGATCGACGTCATATAACTACAATTATTACGATGAGAACGGGGCATTGTTTCTGCCCATCTCATATGTTCAAAATAGGATTAATAGATTATCCGAATTGTGAATGCAATACTGGTATTGCTAATCTTGAACACATTCTTTTTAGCTGTCCCTTAATGGACAAAGACTTATATCAGGAACTCCTCTCAGCAGGAGTCTGAGCTCCAATTTCTGTCATATCAATCTTATCTAACCTAAATGATACAATTATTAAAATTATTAATAGGTATCTAATGCACAATGCTGTTAAACTATAGAACATAATCAAAGACATTTACTTTAATTACTGTATGAACAAAAACTGTCCCATCTATTTGTTTCATGGGTTCTTCTATCCGAGACAACATTTCGGTGTGTGATAAATGCCCCTCCGTTGTCCGGGGGAGAGAAGAGTAATATCCTCTGTTAAATAACACCCTCCTCTTACAGTATATACGAAGTAGTACGTGTTGAAAGGAAGAAAGAAGTGTAAGAAGAGATACAAGATAAATCAGTACATGCAGGGAACAGTGGACTATGACGAAAGTCAGATGCCCTTAGTTGGGCGGTCCGAGTAATCCCAAACTAGTTTCTGGGTGATTGCCGTCCAGCGAAGCCCACACGTACAGCAGCAGCAGCACAACCTATATGTTTATTTTTTTGTTTTGGTTTTTAAAAAATAGTTTTTATAGCTATACGTTCGTCAGCTAGGCATTTTTATCTAGTTAAATTTTACCGCTTTCGGATTCCTAATAGTAAATTCTGCAAAAATCGCTTACTTTTATGTGTTTTATATTGGAAAATTATGTTGTTGCCATTACAAACAACGTCCCCACTTGCATAGGTGACCACAGTCCAGTTAGATGCTATAAATGCGTCATTATTATCCATTTTTTTCATTCAAATCTGCATAAGCAAACAATTTAATAATTAAAATTTAAACTGTAAAGTTAGTTTATTATTTGAAATTATTCGCCATTTTGGTGCTAGGTAGCCCGCTGACAAAAAAAAAACGCTTTTATTTAGCGCTAACTGCGCCAACGTTCGCTTTTCTGCTGAGGTGTAGTTCCATACCGATTTGGAGGTTAGCGCTTGTAAGTGCTAACAAGCTCCAAGATCCGTTGAACTTAGCCATAGGTAATATTAATACCAATTTATTAAGGCCCCATACACGGCACATCTTGCTATACGTTTTACTTGGCGCGCTAATAAAATGCATCATGTGTGATTTTCGTTCAGTGGTTAAATATTATTTATCTAGTTTAAGTCGTAGGGTAGGTGAGATTCCGAGTGAGGGGCGAGATTAATGCAATCTAAATATGTACTTATAGTAAAAAGTTTATGACCGAGTTTATGTGGCTGATAGTCGCTCATGTGGGGTAATTGACTCTCTCATATTTGTATCATCTCTTTTAGTTAATGGGGTTTCTTTATTTAATAGTTCAAAATAAGTTAATTCGTCCATTCCCAAATAGTTATTCCAATCTGTGGGCTCAAGACGAAGCTCATTTATTAAATGTACAACGGCTTCTGCTTAATAACTAATAGTTTGTCCATTTAGATCTTTTACCACGTGCACGTTTTTTCTTAGCTCCTGTCGCAACAACTATGCCAATAAGAGCAATATCCAAATCTGTTACCTCTTTTTAAAGATCGTTGCAAAACTGAGTTTAAACTGTGCGTGAAAATGCGCTGTCTGTGGGACATAGCGAGCGAGCAAAATTAGAGGGAAAATGCGCTGGTACAATGAGCCGTGTATGGGGGCAGACAACGTAAATGAAAAAGTTGCCACTACTAGGGTAGTAGCTTTACACCTTATGTATATTTTGAAACTGGGGAAGTGTCTGGGACATGTCTGGATCATATTTTCGCAAGAAACAATCTTAAAATACCTAACTTAACAATATACACATATATAATCATTTATAACCTTACTAGGTATTACTCCACCTACGCTGGACATTTCTCAAAAACAACAGATCCAAAAGTTGGGACCAACATTCCAAAAACCATATTAAAACCCTGAAACTCATCGAGTTTCCGTCAATTTTTCAGTTAGTCTTTACAGCATAATACAATATCCCAAACTCAAATTAAATCCAAATTAACTTGAACTAACCAAAGTTAATTAGGAATTTTAATATTGTCGGCATTGTGTAACATCGTCGAAATCATAGTCTTACTACTTTGATTGTTAGGACTTATATAGTCAAGATTTTAATTGACGAACCAGTTAAGGGCGAAGAAATACAGCTTGATGTAATAGAATAGTATAAACTAATGATACTAGGGATAATTAGTACACTGCTTTTAGATGTTTCAAAATAATTTAATGAGATATTTTTCTCTACATATGTTTCGGCTTGATGAGGCCTTTATCAAGAGTAGATGTATACTAAAATCTAAAATTGTTATACCCTACTAAACCGCCTGACGGTATTTTGTTTTTATTGCACTGCCAATTATGCAGGTGTTTAAAGAGCAGGTCAGTTGATCGTTCGTATTTAAAACGTCTGTTTTTTTGTGACTTTTGGATTTCTAGGTATTCCAAAAGGTTCAGCCTTTTGCTTTTTGTTTCCATGTGTAAAAGTTTGACATTATTCGTATCTATAAAATGGTTATTTTCTATACAATGTTTTGCTAAGCCAGAGTTTTTAACATTATGTAAAATCGATTTTTTGTGTTCTCTAATCCTAATATTTAAGTTTCGACCAGTTTATCCTACGTATACAGCTTCAAAGTTCACACAATTTATTTTGTAAACACCAGATTTAGATTGTTTGTCAATTTTTATCTATATTGTTTATTAGTGTTCTCCCTAGATTATTCTATTAACCTGAATTGATTACAGCCAAATGTATTTAATTTTTTTGAAACTATCTGTAATTTTCGGAATATAATTGGGAAATTTAAACGGTTCCTTTTTTAATTCTAATGTAGGGTTATAAAATTGTTTCGTTAAAATGTTCTTCTATAATTTTACAACCCTACATTAGAATTAGAAAAGGAACCGTTTAAATTTATCAATTATATTCCGAACATTACAGATAAAGTTTCAACAAAATTAAATAAATTTGGCTGTAAAACAATTCAGGTTAATAAGAATAATCTAGGGAGAAGCCTAATAAACAATAAAGATAAAATTGACAAACAATCTAAATCTGGTGTTTACAAAATAAATTGTGTGAACTGTGAAGCTGTATACACAGAACAAACTGGTCGAAACTTAAATATTAGGATTAAAGAACACAAAAAATCGATTTTACATAATATTAAAAACTCTGGCTTAGCAAAACATTGTATAGAAACTAACCATTTTATAGATACGAACAATGTCAAACTTTTACACACGGAAACAAAAAGCAAAAGGCGGAACCTTTTGGAGTACCTAGAAATCCAAAAGTCACAAAAAACAGACGCTTTAAATACGAACAACCAACTAACCTGCTCTTTAAACTCCCGCATAATTGACAGTGCAATAAGAACAAAATAACCGTCAGGCGGTTTAGTAGGGTATAACAATTTTAGATTTTAGTATACAACTACTCTGGTTGGAGTACCTAGAAATCCAAAAGTCACAAAAAACAGACGCTTTAAATACGAACGACCAACTAACCTGCTCTTTAAACTCCTGCATAATTGACAGTGCAATAAGAACAAAATAACCGTCAGGCGGTTTAGTAGGGTATAACAATTTTAGATTTTAGTATACAACTACTCTTGATAAAGGCCTCATCAAACCGAAACATATGTGGAGAAAAATATCTCATTACATTATTTTGAAACATCTAAAAGCAGTGTACTAATTATCCCTAGTATCATTATTCAATGATGTTTCACAAGGATCCTACCCAGAAACTATTCATTTTAGTATAAACTAACCTACATATTCACTCGATAATACCAGAAACAATCAACTGAAATAGTAAAATATAATTAAGCTCCGATCTCCGTGTAATTATCTCTATAAGAGCATCCGGATAACTTAATAGATATTTAGAACACAAGTGAGGATAAGAGCATTATTGATAATGTATTATCGCACGTATATTGCACAATATTTTATTTCCGCCAGCCTAAAATGTAAACAAAATAGTATAAATAAAGTTAAGCTTTTCATTATTCTCCATAAACATTAATAGTTCCATTTGATTAATTGCTAAATAATACGGCCCCAATTTTAATTTTAATTTAACATAATTTGTTTTTCTGAACCGCTCGTTAGTAAATTTGTATCATCAGAGCATTCGGTTACAAAATAGTTAGGAACATTTATTTTAAACTTTATCATTTAAAAACACTATAAATAAATAAAACTATATTTCTGTGTGGAACACCTATAGTATTTTGTAATATTTCAGTAAATAAATCAAGGGTGCGTCCCCTAATTCCATAAAGCCACATTTTCTGAAAAAGCATGTGCATCAAGACAATCAAAAGCTTTCGAGAGATTCAAGAATATCCCTAGTTCAATGTTGCCCTCTTTTAGTTGCTCAAAGATTGCATGTGTGACCTGATAAACAGCAGGTTGAGTACGATCGCCTGGAAAGAATATCCATGTTGGTTCTCAGAGAAAAGATTACATTCTTTCTTTAAATGTATTATTCTTTCAAACAACTTGGAACATCTAGGAAGCAAATATATGGGTATATAGTGTTATCAAAATCATCGTCTTCGCCTGTATTTTTATACAGAAGCGTGATTGCTGATAATATCAATTGTGTACGAAAAACTCCCTCTCTTAATGAGTTATTTATTATAAAACAAACTACGTCAATAATCGCCGGAATAATATGACGAATAATGTTTGTAGTGATTTCATCATGGCCCAAACCATGTTTACTCTTAATTTTTTTAGTTAATTCCGAATAGATAGACACTGAAATATAATGAGCAGATACAACTAGTAAAATCCCTTAGACAAAAGCCATATAATGCCTATGTAGTTTTATTCAGGAAAAAAATATCTGGCAATATATTAAAAATCAGAAGAATAGTTCTAATATTTCAGATCACGTCTTTAACCAAGAGAAAATACAAGCTTTAGAAAATATTTCAAAATTATTTGCCACATATCTCAGTTCCGTCAATACGATTGAACCCATTGTAACTTAGGGCAACATAGCATTTTCAGTAAATTCTCCCTCGTTGAAATTTTGTAGTGAAATAAGAGAGGCAATAAAAAACTTACAAATAGTAGGTCAATTGCCACTGAAAATGTCCCTACCTATGTTGTCAAGAGAAGTGTTGATTCATTTAATTATTCTTTAAAATATATCTTCAACCTCTGTTTAGAACAAGGTGTATATTCAAATAAATGGAAGAAAGTAAAGTAATAGAGTGGTAAACGTAATAACACCAGTAATAATTATAGAATATATATTTATTAGTATAGTTTATTCTTACTTAAAAAATTTTAAGTTAATCCTATGTAATAGGATAGTTAATCCTATGCAATAGGATATAAAACAAATTCAAACTGACACTGTCAGATCAGTAACATGTATATTTTTATCTTGGCACTCAACTGTAACAAATCTGATTAGGTTTATCCAGTATGTCTGATTAGCTTTATCCAGTATGTCCACGAACGACTTAGAAAAGGCTTTTGATGAGGTTAATTGTGTAGATATGATAACGCAATTTCAAGATTTAATAATAGACGACTTTTGTGACGCGCAATGGTTTTCAATCAGAGCATTATACATCTACACCAGGAATGCCTCAGGGATCAAAACTTCTGATCACTCTGATCATCAATAATATTGGTAGTAGCCTTGGTGTATACAGAGGTTTAATTTTTACAGATGATTATAATTTTTTTAGATTGGTTTTTCATGTGAAGGAGATACAATCACTTTGCAGGAATATTTGAGAGAGGGAGAGAGAGAGAGAGAGACATTTTCTTCCTGTTGTAAAACAATGAATTTTGGATGAGACCAGAAGAAGGAATGGACAAGCCAATAGTGTGTGTGCTTCTTGTACCATGTCAAGATTACAGAATACATACGGTCTCCATTATAAAGAAACTGGATAGGGTGAACATTTTTGGGCAAGAAACAGAGACCCACATGGGTGCGGCCCAACAAAGGTACCTTAACGCTCCCCAAAAGCATATCCCATCGAAGATGACTTTCAGTAAGTGCAAACTAAGCACTTCTAGCCACTACCTCTGTGTTCAATAAGATGAAAAGATGAAAATCACACATATGACATATTTCGGCCACAAGAACCAAATCACCAAATCACATTAGATGCCAATTAAAATTAAAACTATACAGCACAAAAGCAATAAAAGAAAAAACACAATCAAAATGGGTTTATAGAGTATAGACAACCGGCAAGATTTTCTTCTTAAAAGATTTGACTGAACCTCCAAATAAGTCTATATCAATGCTGCTCTGCAGAGCATTATAGTATGAACAGGCTCGATATATAGGGTCATTTCTGGCAAGATGAGTGGAGTAATTTTCTAGATAAAATTTGCGGCGTGAATGTGTGTTCACTACTGGTACAGAAAAATTAAGACCATTAAGAAGATCAGCAGAGTCGACAAGATTGTTACATAATTTAAAAAGAAAGAGTTGGCTTTTTGAATGAAAGGAAGTTGAACTTTTTTAATAATAACTGATGGTCAAAACTTCTTGGAGGGTAAAACCCATCCTGTTTGAAACTGAGATATTTTAGAAACCGCCGTTGTACATATTCGAGCCTGTCCGCATGTACTTGATGACTCAGAAACCACACCAGAGCAGCATATTGCAATCTAGACTTTATTAAAGAGTTGAACAAAGTGAAAAACATTTCTTATTTAAATGATGGCTACTATAGAAATTTCAAATCTGCTGACTATAACTCAATAAATCAGTGGTTGGGTGGCGTTCGGTGGGATGATCTCTTTGTGGGGGCCAGTCTGCAGGACATGGTGAGTGTTTTTTATGGTATTGTGTACTCAGCAGTTGAGTTGTATGTTCCGCTTAAAAGGATAGCATCGGTTTCCTAAATGGTATTCTTCTCAACAAATATCACATAGTTGAAAAAAGAAAGCACATAAGCGATATTAAAAATCTGGTATTCAAAAAGATTATCTTGATTTTTCTATATTAAGGTCTCTGTGTAAGTGATTGTCAGTGGAATCTCATAATGCCTTTGTTGCATTCACAGAAAATCCTTTGGCAGAAAACCCCAAAAATTTTTGGAACTATATAAATTCTAAACGGAAATGTGGTGAAATGCCTGCTGAGGTCCATTACAATGAGGAGAGTAGCTCCTCGGGTATGGAAATATCAAAGATGTTTGCAGATTATTTTTCTAAGGTTTATAGCATTAGACAATGTCCAAATGTCAACAAAATCAGCTCAGACTTTTCTAATATAAACATTACACAATATAATATTACTATATCAGATGTATATATTCATCTACACTCCCTCCCTCCCCATCCACATAAGGGTCCGGGTCCCGATGGATTGCCGCCGTCTCTTATCAAATATTGTAGTTTTATCTTGGCACGCCCACTGTATATTATATTCAAGTTATCGCTAAATCTGGGTTTGCTCCCAGAAGTTTGGAAGACGAGCTTCCTGCCTCCGATACACAAGTCGGGGAATAGGGCATTGGTAACAAATTATTTATTTATTTACCCATTAGCATCCTGAGCATAATCCCCAAGGTCTTTGAGAATATTTTGACAAAGTATTTGACAGTTGAGCTGGGTCTGCTTATCATCCCTTGTCAATTTGGTTTTCAAGCAGGGAAAAGCACGTAGATTTTCTGTCGAACGCTATGGAGGGTGGATTGCAGGTGCATTCCATTTACACGGACTTCTCGAAGGCGTTCGACAGGGTAAATCACTCACTATTGGTATCTAAATTAAAGGCGATGGGTGTTGGTGATCATGTGTTAGACTGGATAGAGAGTTATTTAACAGGTCGATCACAGATTGTTCGATTTAATAACCAAGTCAAACAATATACCGCCCTCTGGAGTTCCTCAAGGATTTCACTTGGGTCCACTTTTCTTCACATTATTTATTAATGACTTGGGCTCATGTTTTCACCACTGTCAGTTCCTTACATTTGCGGACAACTTAATAAATAAATAAAGAAATAACGGCTCTTGAGCATTCCTATTGCATTGGTCATCAGATGCTCTCAAGTGTCTCTGAAATGAGAGATTTGGGGGTTATTATATATACCCTGAATATTCGTCTTGTGTTTGGAATCCTTTTTATAATGTATATACATACGCAATGGGAAAATATAAATTATTTCAAATTTTCTTTCAAAAGAAAATTGGATGCAGGATTTTCAGACTATAGGTACTATGGAAACATTCACTTATTCCTTCTCAATTTTTTATAGCCTTTTTAATATTGCTTTTCCATACAAAAATCTGCCAGTCTCACAAAAGAAATTCTTGGGTCACACACAGTGATGTGAACTGGTAAATTACCGACAAATTACCGTGGTAATTTACTGTAATTTACCGTAAATTACCAAAAATTAATTACCGTAATTTACTGATAAGTTATATAGAAAATTACTGGTTCTCGTGCTAAATAATTAACGTTATTTACCGTAATTTAACGTTATTTTTTGTTGTAATGTACAGGGTGATCCCCTATATTGTCGCACCTCTTTAACTTTTTTATTTTAAGTGCCCCGAAAAAATTAAAAGTATAGTTATGTAGGTACTGAAAAATCCTTTTTTCTTCAAACGTCAGTAAATCCTTCATTACTCGACTGTGTAGACGGCAGTGAAGTTTCATTTTTCCTCCGCCGGAGCTTTACTTTTCACTTTTCCGCCGGCGGAGGTAAAAGTGTTATCATAGCAACATAGATACAATACAAACAAACATCAAAATAAGCGTCAACAACTCAAGAGTTATTAAACTAAAATTTGTATTTATCACTCAATGTGTGACTGCATTTCTAACAATCACTAATTTAGGAACAAATTGGTTATTATTTAATCGAACTTACTCAATAACTGCTTATCAATACGGGATTAAAACGCAATCGAAAACGCAATTTTAAAAATATAATTATTGTTGACAGTGTCCACTGACAGCTTTATGTTACATTACTATAGCAACAACCTGAGCCTATTCACTGACACCGCACCGGTCTAAGCCGCCTTGCGAACCCACTTATCTTTAATAATAATTATTATTACTATTAAAAAGAGACTTTTTGCATTAATTTGTCGGCATTTGAAGAAAAAACAGCATATTTTATTTGGAGGAAAAGTTACTTTTCATGGCTTGCTCTCTATTACCAGCCTCACTCCGTTCGGCTGTTAAACACGAGCGCGCCATGAAAAGTATTACTTTTCCTCCATATAAAATAATATACTATTTTCTACGAGTGATCGCAAATAATTTACTTTGCGCAGATAAGCTTTAAGTGGGGGTAAACTACTTTGCGTACGTGTTAGGAACAATGTTTTTCTACGAGTGAAATAACTAAATTTTTTTCTTAATTTTTATTGGCATCAAAAACATCAACTTATAACTACCTATTTATTATTATTAACAACATTAATATTCTAACTGCTTTCGCGTGCGGGAAAACATAACTTTGCGTACTGATTAGGAAATCTACTATTTTTCTGCGTGTAAAAAATATTGGAAAAATGATCAGTATACAGGAAAAAACAAAAAGTTAATTTTTTTTTTCATTGGATCACCCTATATATGAATTTATTTTTCGATTCCTCGGAAAATTCTAAGCATATTTTATGTATGATGTTATACATCTAGAGTTAGTAGTTTCACAGCTATAAACAGTTAAAAATCGGTACTTTGGCTAATTTTAACGTTGGTAGCAAGAAGATCATTAGAGATGGAGTAAAATGAATTTCACATTCCTATCTTCCTTTTCAGGAACTGAAAGGAACTGGCAGGCAGTCCCCTGGGTACCAAATCTGGTACCTCTTTAGGTACCATTAGTTAGCACTATCAGATAGCTCTTGGAAAGTTAAGATAGAAATGTGAAATTCATTTTACTCCATTTGTAATTGCCTTCTTGCTACCAAGGTGAAAAGTAGCCAAAGTATCGATTTTCAACCGTTTATAGCTGTGAAACTATTGATTCTAGAGGTATAACTTCATACATAAATTATGTTTAGAATTTTACGAGGAATCGAAAAATAAATTCATATATAGGGTGATCCATTGAAAAAAATTAATTCTTGTTTTTCCCTATATACTGATCATTTTTCCAATATTTTTTATACGCCGAAAAAAAGTATTTTTCAATACCTACATAAACATACTTTTAATTTTTTTGAGGCACTAAAAATAAAAAAGATAAATGGGGAGACATTATAGGGGATCAACCTGTACCATGTTTGTCAGCAATATGAACAGTATGCGTTCGGGGATTTACTACCGGTTATTACCCGAACCGGGGATTTACTGTCGGCTGTCATTCATTGCAATTCATTTTGTTCTGTGTTGCTTTCGTTTTAAAATTAAATAATATTTAAGGAAAAAAACAATGTTTTATTCACAAACAAATGAAACAACTCTTTGTCCAGCACCGATACTTACACACACCGTATTTCATTCCCAAGTGGTAATTGCATGATTATGACAAGATATTTTTTATACATGTACATGCTTCTTTGGAAAAATAGCAATTTTTATTTGTAAACTAGTTGGAGGTTTCCAAAAGATAGTAATATACACAATTTACATTAATTTACGAATGGAAATCGCTATTAGTTTACTTGCAGTTTACGGTAAAATACGGTAATTTATTGTTATTCACCAAAAATATATTACGGTTATTTACGACAGTAATTTACGACACAAATTTATTACCACGGTAATTAATTTTGGTAATTAACACTCGTAAATTACCAGCGTAAATAACCAAAAATATAAATTACGGTAATTTTACATCACTGGCTTGGAATATTATAAACTCTCACACTAAAATTAAACAAAACAGTAAAAATCTTCCTGATAAAATCAAGTATAAGGATACTGAGATAACTATTCAGACTGAAATAGGAAATGCTTTTAATAACTTTTTTGTATTCTGTTGATGAGCTTGTTAAAAAAACTAAACCAAACACTAATATAAATATTCCATATAATGGTAATATAAACTCTATTTTTCTGGAACCAAGACCAGAGGTTTATAATGTTTATAAAATCAGTGACTAACAAGAAATCTTGTGGAGTTGATGAGGTACCATGTTCTCTTATAAAGGAGTGTATAGAAGAGATCCTCACTCCACTTACCTACTTGATAAACCTGTCATTTGAACATGGATATTTCCCAGGTGAACTTAAAAAAGCCATAGTAGTTCCAATACACAAAAAAGGGAACTCAAGTCTTATTGAAAACTATAGGCCACTTACCGTATTGTCAGT
>JAEQML010071363.1:0-16194 GCA_016904865.1 Pissodes strobi
AATTTCATAATTTATATTATAATGGCGAAGAAATTCAGAAAAAATTTGTTTTAAGCGTTATACGCTCTAAGTTAGTCGAAACGTCTAGAGATTTTATTATGAGTAGACCAGACCTTAAAAACTGGGCCGATATTAAACTAGCTTTAAGAGAAAAATATGGAGATCCAATAGGATACCAAACTTTAATGCAACAACTAAATTATACTAATAGAAATAAAAACGAAAATCTATTAGATTTTGTACAAAGACTAAAATTATTTGTACAAAGAATAAATTCAAAAATTCAGAGTGAAAATATAGATACCAATTCGAAATTAATTTTGACAGCACAAGCTGAGAAAACCGCTGTAATCGTTCTAATGTCAAATGTGCCAGAATCTTTAAAAACGATATTACTTATACACAACCCTAGCAATTTAAATGCTGCCCTTGTACAAGTCACAAATTTTAATCTAATTGAATCCCAAATAAACTTAAAAAATCAGGTAACTCAAAAACCTATTAATCAACATCAAAAATCTATGAATTTTAATCAATCTTTTAATCAACACGCTCAGTCGCATTTTAACCAAAATGCTCAACAATTTCAACAGCAAAACAATTTTAAACAACCTTTTCCTTCTCAACCAATTCCCGTGCAACCTAGACCCGTAAGACAACATTTTCCCACGAACGCACAAGTTTTTGGAAAGCCCAAAAATGTGTTTGCTCCCCAGAGGAACCTTAATCAAAGACTTTGGCCAAAACCTACCCCGATGTCCGTCCAGTCAGCCGGACCTTCTCGAATAAATCAACTAGCCCAAAATAGGCCTTATTATAATCATTTTCAACCTAGCGGTCCTAGGAACTTTGCATCCCAAGAACTAACAAACTTACAAACAAACCACGAACACTCAGAGGACCAAAACTACGAAGAGTATTGCGACGATTATTATGATAATCAAGACATGCCCAATGTGCAAGAAGAAAATATTCTCCTTAGCCCCCATCAGGAGGACTTTAATACAGAAAATCAAAATTTTCACGAACTAGCCTCTACCGACCAATTAACTTAAACAATATAGCTCAAAAAATCGAATTGCCTTATTTCTTTTTACCAGAAATGCAAATTTCCGTTTTAATTGACTCAGGAGCCTCCGAATCAATTATTAACCCAAATATAGCCAAATTATACCCTGATTTACTATTTTCCGAGCCTTTTGAAGTAACAGCGTGCAAAAGGACCTATCGTGAAAACACCAATATTAAAATTCCTCTTTTGCAAGAAATAGGAATTAATTTACCCTTAAAAATGCGTGTTCTTAATTGGCACCATGATTTTGATGCTCTTTTAGAAACAAAAGATCTTAAAAACCTAAATGCTATTTTAGATTATCAAAATAGGTGCTTGACACTTCAACAAAATAAAAAACTAAAATTTTCACTCGCTTACAATAAACCTCTCTCTAAACCTGTTGAAAATTTAAATAGTAACGCACTAATAATTCCAGTAAATCTCGAAAGCGAAGACGCTATATTACCTTCGTTTCAAATAAATAACCAAGTAGTAATTCCTGATAGTTTAATCACAGTTAAGAATGGATTTTGTAAAATTCCTCATCCACTTCCCAGACATAACATAAAATTCGATCAAAGAATGAGAGTTATTCCCAAAGAACACTTTGAGATAACTAACCCACCGACAGATAACACCTCGTTTCAAGTTTCTAAACAATTACGTTTAAATCACTTAAATGATTTGGAAAAAAGTAAAATAATACCTCTATGCCACGAGTTCAAGGATATTATGTATTATGAAAACTGCGATCTAACTTTTACTAGCCAAACGAAACACTATATACGAACTACAAATGATCGTCCCAATTATGCTAAATCCTTTCGCCACCCTCCTGCCATGCTGCCCGAAATTCAAAATCAAATTCAAAAACTTCTAGACAATAAAATCGTTCGACCCTCTATATCCCCTTATTCTGCCCCGGTTTGGATTGTCCCAAAGAAGGCCGACGCTTCTGGCAAGCAAAAATTCAGACTTGTCATCGACTACAGAAAACTCAATGAAGCCACTATCGAGAATAAGTACCCACTGCCAAGAATAGAAGAAATTCTAGATAACCTTGGAAAATGTACATACTTTACCACCCTTGACCTTGCCCAGGGTTTCCATCAAATTGAGATGAGCACTGATTCCATAGAAAAGACGGCATTTACCGTTAATAACGGGCATTTTGAGTATTTAAGAATGCCCTTCGGCTTGAAAAATGCCCCCGCCACATTCCAGAGAATGATGGACGAGATTCTAAGAGAATATCTGTACAAATTCTGCTTTGTTTATATGGACGACGTGGTCATCTTTTCGAAGTCCCTTCCTGAACATATTGACCATATTAAAAAGATCTTTAAAAAATTCCGAGAAGTTAACCTTAAAGTGCAATTGGATAAATCAGAGTTCTTATCCAAAGAAGTAGCCTTTCTTGGTCACATAATCACCCCTGAAGGCATAAAGCCAAATCCTTGCAAAATAGAAGCCATCAAAAGATATCCATTGCCCAGATCCACCAAAGAAATTAAATCATTTTTAGGCCTCATCGGTTACTATCGAAGGTTTATAAAAAACTTCGCTAAAACAACTTTCCCAATAACGAAATGTCTGAGAAAAGGTCACGAAAAACATATTGGCAACCAGGAATATCAAGAAGCCTTCTTAAAGTGCAAATAATTAATTACCAACTCCCCTGTCCTCCAATATCCAGATTTCGCTAAACCTTTTAAATTGACTACCGATGCCTCAAATATAGCCCTTGGCAGTGTACTTTCTCAAAACGAGCATCCCATTGCGTATTATTCCAGAACCTTAAATTCTGCCGAACGAAACTATTCGACTATAGAAAAGGAGCTTTTGGCAATAATAGAGTCTACAAAACACTTCCGACCCTATTTATACGGCCAAAAATTTGTGATAGAAACAGATCACAACCCCCTTGTCTGGTTATCCAAAATAAAGGAACCTAATTCACGGCTTATTCGTTGGAAGTTAAAATTGGAGGAATTCAATTTTGAAATAAAATATAAAAAAGGAAAGGAAAATACAGTTGCCGATGCTCTTTCACGTATCGACATAAATATCTTAGAAAAAAGCGACTCAATAGCTCCCAACGCTGGTAACACTGTAGCCAACCTCGCCGAATTTGATCTTGCCGACTTTGCCCTTAACGAACGATATAACGACGTCATAGCCGAAAACATCGACCTACCTCAACCCAGAGAGAACGACATAGATTCGAATGCCACAGTACATTTCAACAACGACACTGAAGGCAAGTACCTTCCCATTTCCGAACTACCCGTAAACTATGCATCCACACGGTTAATTATAGACTTTGGAAATTAATTCCTGCATAAATACACGAATCCATTTAAAAAGAATCATCATCTTGTTCGAATTGAAAGAGATAAACTCCCAGATCATTTCAGTAAAATCTTAAAGGAAATAATTAGACCTGACATACTTTTTGTTTTATACATCCCCAATTCTGATTTGAAACAAGAATTTCAAAAATATGTTGCCGAAAATCTAAATTCTTCCGCAAAACTTCAAATGTCGAATATTTATTTAACAGATATCGAAAACCAAGAACAACAAAAAGATATTATCTCCGAATATCATCAGAAGAATCATAACGGCATAACGGAAACATATAACCAACTAAAACGAAAATATTATTGGCCTCAAATGCGCGAGACAATAACCACTCTAATTAATACTTGCGAGATCTGCTTACAAAACAAGTATGAAAGACACCCATATAAAATAAATTCTGAAGGCCCATTGCTAGCGGAAAAACCATTTAATACCCTACACCTTGATATATTCCAATTTTCAAATTGTCAGTTTTTAACTATTGTAGATTCTTTCTCTAAATACGCGCAAGCTTACTACGTTTCTGACAGAAATGCAACCACAATAGTTAACAAATTAAGGCATTACTTTTCCCACCATAATACCCCCAAGAAGATTGTCGTAGACCAAGGATCCGAATTTAAAAACCGCTTATTCCAAGAATTTTGTCAACTCTTTTATATAGAATTACACTACACCACGCCTGGTAATTCAACATCTAATAGTATAGTAGAAAGATTACATTCTACGCTTTTAGAAAAGTTGAAAACTCAAAAAACGAGAAATCCTGAAGAAACTCCCCAGAACCTAATGATTTCAGCCGTGTTAGTATATAATCAAAGCATTCATTCCACGACAGGTTTTTCACCTTTCTCTTTATTATACGGACCCTATTTTAATGAACCAAACATAAACAATGACTTGACCATATATGAACAATACAATGAGAAGCGAAAAAACGAACTAATCCCGTTTCACAAAAAAGTATTTGAAGAAACTCACAAAAATCAAGCTAAAAATACCCAAAAAGAAAATGAAAACGCTAGTTCTATTCCCGAATTAAAAGAAGGACAAACCATCTATAGGAAAAACCCCTATAGAAACAAAATGAACCCCTCTTTTATTCCCACCAAAATAAAGACTCTCAACAAAAACACTTACACCGGACTTTCTAAGAAAAAACAAGTTACCGGTCATTTTAGAAAAATTAAGAGATTAAGGAAAAATCCTTTATCTTTTCAGCCTAAACCAAACCCTCAGGATCAACCCTCTACAAGTAGATCCCCTACCGAATAATGGATACTATGCCGAAAAATTAGCACCCGCAATGGTCTTAAATCATTATCATCATACACATGTATATTTTAATCTTACTAGTATTAAGTTCTCTTTAGCCGACCTAACTTCTAATATGTATATATTTAATCGTTTTTCAAATAAGTATAATAACGCAATACAATCGCTTCTCCTGCAGGCACATAAGGAATTAAATAACACATATGATTCATATGTAAAATTAAGTTCATTTAACTCATTACCTCGTAGGAAACGCGGATTAATAAACTTTCTTGGAAGTTACATAAAGTTCATTACAGGTAACTTAGACAATGACGACTTAGAGAATATAAACCAACACATGCAAATTTTGAAGAATAATCAAATTAATTCTATGCATAAGATCAATGAACTAAGTTCATTCGCCGGACAGGTAACTGCTCGATTTCAAGAAAATGTAAACATTATAAATGAAAATTCAAAGAAACTTAAAGCCAATGTAGACATTTTAAACGACACTATTATGCTTCTAGCGGAAATGCAAAATCAGCTTTCGCAAATAAGAAATATACACTCTTATTTAGAAACACTTTTGCGGACTCTAACATTTGCTCATTTAGAAAGCCTAGATCTTGAGATTTTAAACACACAGGAAATAAAAGAAATTTGGAAATATTTAGAACATCAATATCCAAAAAATTTATTATGGCCTATAAAGCACATAACAGAACTCACGCTAATTTGCAAAACCGGACTAATTTTATCGGATGACATGGCAATTCTAGTAATTAAGATCCCCATTTTTGAAGCAAAACCATGTAATTTACAAATGATATATCCCATTCCTACATCTAATAATACGATATTAATTAGCCCTAGCAAGTACTATTGCAATAATTTATGGTATACAAAGTGTTCAGAAATTAATACGAAATGGATATGTATTAATCCTATAATTAATGGCTGTAACTTATTGACAGATTGTACTATTGCAAGAATAAGTAACAATTATCAGGTTCATACATTAACCTATCATAAGGCATTTTTATTTTGCACAAAAAACCCTGAAACTATTTTTGAAAATTGTTTTCAGTTTATTAAACATAATTTAACAGGGTGTTCATATATTCGGAGCCAATGTGATATAATTATTAATCAATATAAATATACTTTACAATCAAATGGTATAAGCATTAAAAGCACTGAAGTTCAGAAATCTGTATTAGACTCAAATCTTTCTCTGAATTTGCAACTTAAGCACTTAGAATATCCTGAAAAAATCCAGGAAGACCTTAGGGAACCCGTAGTATTTAAGGACTTTGTTTCAGAAAAAACTCATGTAATTAGTACCTTTTCATTATCCCTTATATCTGTATTAATTTTTATGCTAGTTATATATTTATGGGAAAAGAAGCATAAATCGATTTCTCTGAAGACTCTACAGGACATCATCAACGAGGACGTTGAAGAATCTTAAGGGAGGAAGAGTTATATGCATAAACCAATACTATTAATACACATTCAACATAATCGTAGAATAAGCATATTGGTATATTTTATAAACATTAATTATTGCATGGAAGGTTTTCTGAATAATGATAGGCAGTCTTTAGTCACCAATGTAACAAGTAGGTTAAGAAGTACGAAATAAAACCTTTTTTAAAATATATTCTACTGGTTCAAGTATTTAACTCGCGATGCTTAAAAGAGGTGTTCCTCAGGGAAGCGTTTTAGGGCCATTGTTGTTTTTAATTTATAGTGCTTACTTTTGTAGTATTTTACAATCATGTTCTTTTCATCAATATGCGGATGACGCACAAGTTTATTATTCATTTGGTTTGACTGAGCTTGAGGATGCTGTGCATAGGATTAATAGGGATTTAAAGCTTTTGTCGGATATATCTGCTGCACATGGTTTGATACTTAATGGGTCAAAGACGGAAATGTTGATTTTTGGCAGCCAGAAAGGTATTATTGTTTCTAGTCCTGACTTTAGGATTTACCTTAATGATCAACTACTTGATTCTAAAGATTCCTGTAGAAACTTAGGCCTGTGGATTGATGTTGATCTCCGTTTTAAGACTCATGTCATCAAAATAATCCATAAAGCGTATTGCGCATTGAGATCCCTTTATATTCATAAAGATATTCTCAGTAAGGAACTAAGATTAAAACTTTGCGATTCTTTAGTTTTGTCTCATCTTGCCTATTCCAGCATCGTTTATTGGCCGGCCATTTTAAATCGTGACAAGGAAAGCCTTCAGCGAGTTCAGAACTCCTGAATTCGTTTCTCATACAACTTACGTAAATATGATCATATTTCCGCTAGTTTTTCTGATTCTGGATGGTTGAACCTTGAGGAGCGTTTTCGGCTTCAATATGCCCGTTTTATATACAAATTAAATACTACTATCTCTCCTTCATACTTAACCGCTAAAATTAATAGGCGCAGCGAGACTCATAAACGCAATACTCGCCATTGTAATCTTTACAGCGTGCCCAAACATTCAACTGCATTTTTTCAACGATCTTTTAGCTACAATGCGGCTAGATTGTTTAACGTGATCCCTTTGGATATTAGGGCTCTTCCTTCCATTGTGTCCTTCAGTAAGCAACTTAGAAAGTTTGTTGTGGCAGAAAGATTTTTTACTCCTATTTAGTTTATCTTCTTATATTTAGGTATTTGGAATTATACTTCTACTTTTTTTTATTATTATAATTAGAATTATTTCTTCTCTTTAGTCTGGTGGTTCTACATAATAGCGCAGATTGCGAGTAGCGCCACCATAAAAATAGTGATTTGTAACCTCTTTTATTAAATAAAGGCATTTATTATTATTATTATAATTATATTATTAAGTTTTGAAGCACCCTCGTAGCTATTCCGTCTAGCATTTAGCTTTCGGAGGGATTCGTTGCGCGAGTCTCGGTTTGGTACGGCCCGACCGGATGGTTGGGGGGACACGAGTTTTGCGGGAAAAAGGACTCGTCTTCCTTTTTGACTAGAGAAGTGGTTCCGTTAAGTCGGCCGTAGTTTTATCTCTCGCCGAAGGCGGATTTTGGTCAATGTGTGAAGTATTTCCGTTTTGGTTCTGGGAACCTGCTAGTGAGATACGTATAGTGTTCGTTGTTCGAAGTTTTATTAGCTGCTTCCACTTGGTCAACCCAGCCATTGTACGTCGTGTGTTTTGTTTGTTATTGATTCAAGTGCCCTTTTAGTAAGGTATTATTAGCCTATATTTCGCGGTTTCCTGGGTCTAGTATTATCATTCACTATTGCATTATTCTTTTGATTATTAATTGCTGGTTCAAATGTTTAAATTTAAAGATTTCATTGCGTTAAATTAATTTTTTTTGGTACAGTTAAATTGACATGCGAATATTACCGGCTTTGGAATGTGAAAACGAACGAGTTTTGTTGATCCGGGCTCGCTATCGGGTTTTTATGTACCACTGAACTACGCGTTTTTATGTTGTTTCCGAACGTTTTGCGTTGTCGATTTTCGGCGATATTAAGGGCTCGTTTCACTGAACTAATCTGGGCGCATTGTTTTATAATCAGGGCCATTATTTCGGATTTCAATTTTAAGTATATTCTTTGGGAAATTTAAGAAAAATACGCGATTTGTTCTATTTTTCATTATTGTACCGAGTTTGGAACCGGTACCGTGTAAATTACTGTGCTTTTCTCAATATTAATATTTGTTTTTTTTCCAAACGACATCTAGTCATACGTGTTAGATGCGTTAGATTTTGATTTTGACACTAATCAGGGAATTGGGTCGATTTAATTAGGTAGTAATTCATGCATATCTTTTTAATTGTATTAAGGGAGGCTACTTCAGCTATTTTTGAGAGTGCATATGTTAGCGCTCATTTGACCATAGTTTCGCCTTATTGACCTTAGAGCTCGAGTCATTAAATGAATTTCGATTAAATAATTAGATAGCAAATACCTTAAATTACAATTAATTAATTAGATAGTTAGCAAATTGGAGGTTAGGCATGCTAACCTGTTAATTTGATTGGAATTTGTCTGGGACGCTAGACAAGCGTCAGATAATTTGCGATTTTTGGTCTGATATTTTTAATTATGCTAGTTTTTTTTTGCAAGCTAGGTAAGAGCTATTTATTTATTTATTGGTTTTTTGTGGTAGTGAATAATAAAATTACGTTTTTTTTTTTATTATGCCAGCTATCTGTCTCGTTCATACCATATGACTTGCATTTAAGCTCATTTTCGTGCCTTTGTTTATCATTTAAATTGGAATTCATTTATCCGTATGGTGAATTTTATTTGCTTTCGTGGCGGAACAATTTATTTAATTACCGATTAGATGGTATGTTTTACCATTATTTTTAACTGCGAATGATGGCCTCCTTTGATCGAATTTGATTTTGCAGAGATGCGTGATTAATATTAAGTTAATTGTAATTTTTTTTCCCTCGATTGCAAATATATCGTTGCGAGAGAGCTTTTTAGTTAGCCTTCGATTTTTGTTTTTCTTTTGGGCTTCGTTTGAAAAGTCAAGTTAAATTTTAGACAAATTTTAATCTCTTTAATTAATGATTAATAACGCTGCTATTGTATCGTGTTTTGCGTGGTTTAGGCACAATGTTATGTTAGCAATCGAGTCCCCTATCGTGGTGGCTCGTTACTAGGAAATTTTTTATTCCTAGGGCCGCATCCAGGGGGCAGAAGCCTTGACGAGATGTGGGGAGCCTCTACGCTCTGGTGAACCTAGTTGGCGCTTTCAATAGTTCGGGTCTAGTCCGTCCGGAGCTTCCGGTTTATCCTTGGGACAGAACCCTTACAGATAAGTTCTTAGTCTTAGGATTTGACTTTTCATTCTCCTGTGTCAGTGAAGCGATTACATTTTTCCTGCGCTCCATTTTCGTGTGTTTAGTTTAGAGCGCAATACTATTTTAGCTGACGCGTGTGCACACCGTTGGGGCCTGTAAAGTTTTATAATCCCACCCTCTTTGGGGGTTTGTATTTAAGCCTGATTAATTGGTAGTCTTTACTTGGCGGATTCAATCACTTCTTTTTTTTGTATGTGTATGAAATAAAGTGTACGATTTGTTTTTATTTGCGGTGTTTCATTTGGCTCGACAGTAGTTGCGTATATCGATTTTTCTTTTTCCAGCTGAGTTATTTTTTTTTGTCTTACCGGCGGAGTTTCAAGGACGGGGGTTGTGTAGCAAGTTCCGGGAACATCGCGGGGACTTCCACTTCGGTCCGTTTCGAAGTTGGTGGCGCCCAAACGAACTACACGTCGGAGCCGCGGCAATTGCCCGCTCGCCTAACAGCTTGCTGCAGGACTTTGCGTTTTGGTCCCGCCCAGTGTGCATCGAGTAGAGGAGACCGGGTCGAATTCGGTAGGTGATTTATTCTAATTCTTGGTAGAACTCATCATAGCTCCACAAGCTTTGAAATTCTCTTAATTTAAATTAATTTTTAACTAACTGTTTTTTTTTTAATTAAAAAAAAAGGATTTCCTTTTCGCAAGAAAAGTGCGTGGCAATACGTTCACCTATTTTTCTGTCGCCTCCCCTACTAGATGTCTTCCTGCAAGCCAATAGATTGTGAAATACCTCAGGGTTCAGTACTAGGCCCTATTTTGTTTCTGCTGTTTATCACCGATATTGCTTGTCTGAACATTAGTGGTAAATTCTGTCTCTTTGCGGACGATCGATATTAGTCTCACTTGGAGCAACTCGGATATTACGGCGCTTCACAGAACTGTATCTATTGACTTAATCACCATTAAATCATGGTGTGATTCTAATCTCCTGTGCCTCAAAGTTTCTAACACTAAAGTTTTGTCATATAAAAGTACGTTGCAATCTTTTGTACTTAATAATACTACTATTGACGTCTTTGAATCTGTAAAATTTTGGGGGCTTGTTGTGAATAGCCATTTAAAGTGGGACTTGCACATCGATGCCTTATCAAAAAAAATAGGTTCTGCCTGTTTCCAGGGAGCTTAACTTGTCAACTGCTAGAACAGTCTATTACGCCCTTTTTAAGTCGTATCTCCAATACGCCCTTCCATTCTTGGGTACGTGTTGTGCGACTCAATTTAAGCGTACCTATTTTCAAACTACAAAAGACTGAGAGCTATTCGATACTCACTGAGACTAAACAGTAGAGCTCACTGTCAGGATTTCTTTAAAAGATTTAAAATATTAACAATTCCTTCCTTATTCATAGTTGAATCCGTTTGCTTAATCCGCAAGCACGTATCTGCTATCCCAGAAAGGCCATCTCACAACTATCCACTTAGAAATACGGAGCATGATCTTTATCTGCCAATTCCACGCTCAGAGTTAGTTACAAGCTCTATACATATAAATACAATGAAAAAAATGCACAATTATCTGCCATTTGAAATGAAGTAACATCATTTCCCGTATTTCGCAGAGCTTTGAGATCATACTTACTGGAGAGAGCCTTATACGCAGTAAACGACCTTTTTATTAATACTTAATTTTGAGCATCTTACACTGGTTTAATGTTTGGTGTTTCGTGTTTAGTATTTGATGTTTAAATGGATAAATATTTTCATATTTAATATTTGATATAATATTTTGACCACGTGCAATTTGCACAATTGTATAAAGCTTTGTATAGTTAGGTTTTTCTTTTTCTTTCCATTGTATGTTTCTATTTGTGTTATTATATGTTTTGTACGTTTTGTACTCTAGCTCTAGCTTTGTCTACAAATTGTGAAAGTTTTTGACAATAAAGCATCTTATTATTAAGTATTTTTATTATTATTGGTAGTAGCGACGACGAATTTTTAGATTGTTTATTTTCATTTGTAGAAAATCATGATACTACTCAGACTGGGTTAGACGTGAATGTAGGTCTGAAATATGTGAGCAAAATATTACTATTTCATCAAAATAGATACAGACCATATAAAGTGCATCTTGTGCAAGGGCCGAGGCTGAGAACGATACACACCGCCGGCCGGCGCCGTATATAGTTTTGCGATACAATAATGGAAAAGATAAAACTAAAATCCATGTTTCCTAATTATATTTTCTTTTCATGAGACGAGGTTTTGCCTAAATGAGAGGGTAAATAGACATAACCGTACATATCTGCGGATCTATAGAAAATCTCCATTGGATATTAAAACCATAATCAGCATCCAAAAAATCTTTAGTTTAGGGAAGGTGGCTCAAAATGATCCCTCTAATGATAATGATTTCAGTCGCTCTGCATACATTCAAAGTTAACCATATTCCTAAGTATTAGTTTCAGATTTATCAACACTCACTCCCCCTTGTCCCCTTTAAAATGAGACCGATGAATAACGCCACAATATAAGGGATATATTTATTCTCGGAACACTAGAGGCACCGTCGCACCGCATTTATTAAAACGGTCGTACATTTGACTGACTAATTTGAACCAGCCTTTCAATAAGAACCTTGTTCCCCAGATAAAAGTTGGTATTTCTACTTGGCTAGTACCTATTATTTTATGGAAACCTTAGCTTACGTGTATTATTAAAATAAATATGTTACATTTAGATAATTATTTTAACTTTTGAAGGCAGATGTGTCCTCGAAACATAAAGTTTGTTATTAATTTTAATTTAATTCGCCTTATGAATAATAATATGTAACAAAAACAGCTTTCATCGCCTAAGAAGAACATTTTGCAACTTCTTATAACAATTGAAAAGAAATACACTTATCTTCAAATAGTTTCCATATTTTTCTAAATATTAAATTTCATGGAAAGCAAATCTGGTATAGCAGTATATAATAGTTCAATGTGGTACGGAGATGGTATATGATAAATGGTTTGCTTATCGTATAAATATTGCAAACGCTATATTTTATTTTACAAAAAGTCAAATAGTCTATTAGGTCTTGAAGTTCCTGTCTTCGCTCTGAGAACACGCAAAGACCTTCTTGTAGTTTATAACAAAACTGTATAAGTTTCTCCGAGGAATTGAGGGATATTTGGCAGCACAATGCCACTGCCAGTATTGAGACCTAAAATAAAAATATCTAATATCATTTATCTCTAAATATCTGTTTTTGTATAATTTGGATGGTATAGACTATCGGAAAAAGGATGTGTGCTTATGACCACACGACAGAGGTAAGAGCTTCAACAATAATAAATATTATGAAATACAGGTATTTTTATGTGTTCTGTATTTTGAAGTTACTTGTCACAACTTCGATGTTTAAAGTAAAGGCACGTTTTCACGGGTCGATCTGAGTTGAACGATTTGAGTCGATTATTGAATCGAAAGAAAATTGAATATGTAAACCACCTTTCGGCTTGGCCGTTCGGCGGAGTGAGTCGATTCGACGGAAGTAGAAAGACTGTCTACTTTTGGTCGGCGGTTGCCGCCGAATCGATGTCGAACGACTGGAATGGAATGTGTAAACTTCTCGTCGTACCGATTTGTATCGTTTCTTCGAATTATTCCAATAGTTTTTTTTTATAAAAGTTCTTCAAAATGTGCATTATCCATTCTTAGATGATTCCTATAAGCCTCTGGATCTTCCACGGCAAATTCTCGAAGCAGACTTTGCACCTTTGCTTCAAGGAGAGTATTTTCCCCTCCTGTCTTAAAAAAGCATTGTGATTCCCATCTTTAAGAAAGGAGACGAGACGGATGTCTCTAACTATCGTCCGATTTCCCTGCTTCCAATTTTCGCAAACATATTTGAAAACTGTATGTCTTCGAGAGTGGCGCTGTTTCTCGAGGCAAATTCATTACTGTGTGATGAACAGTTTGGCTTTAGGGCAGGACGTAATACTGTGCAAGCTATTTTAAATCTGGGATCATTCATTATGGATGGTTTTGAAAACAAAGAACATATTGGTACCATCTTCTGCGACCTAAGCAAGGCCTTCGACTGTGTATCGCACAAGTTGCTCATCCAAAAACTTCATCTTTATAAATTTGGTCAGAACAGTATTGACCTATTAGCATCCAACTTGGAAGGATGAACTCAAGTGGTAGTGGTGGATGGAGTGTCGTCGGGCACAAGAATCATGAACACTGGGGTGCCACAAGGATCTGTAATGGGCCCCTTATTATTCCTGGTTTATATTAATAACTTTTCTCAGATTCGGGTAAAGGAACATTATGTCTTGTTTGCCGATGATACTACTATCTGGATGACACGGGTGAGGCACAGTCGAGGGCCAGAAACTGGTTCGAAAAAATAGCTTAGTCTTAAATGAATCCAAGACTATGGTCATCTCCTTTTCTTTTTAAGAGATGCACAGGGGTGTTCATTGTCTCGTGGGACTGCGCCGTTCTTGGGGGTATAGATGGATAGTGGTCTTGAGTGGGATGCACATATAGAAAGGTTGATAAAGATGTTGAGGAGCGGCATATACGCGTTGCGCAATTTGTCAGGCACAGTGTCCGTGGGTGTGTTGAGGACTGCGTATTTTGCCTTGTTTTATGCTAATATGTCCTGTGCGATCCTGGCATAGGGACATAGCCCGCTGTGGCGCAGGATTTTTGCCTTACAGCAGAGGGCAGTACGAATTGGTGGTGGTCTGGAGTATAGAGATGATTGAGTTAAACATCATAACTTTTCCAAATATTTTCAACTTCTTTATATAAAGGACAGTCTGGAAAAATTCCCTACAAATGATCAGAAATATGGTTAAGGTTATGCCACCCGCTTCAATGGACATCTTGCTGTTGCTTGCTTTATAGGCTTAAGAGGTGTTGCAGTGGGCCGAGATACTGGGCTGTGAAGTTTTACAACAAGCTTCCAGACTCCTTAAAAACAAAACCCAGAGGTGTGTTCAGGAGCAGGATTCGACAGGCTTCTTAAAAAAGCCTTTATATGACCCAATAGACTTCTTGACTAATGAAATAACTTTCAATGTTTCTTAGAATATCTTTGTCTTTGAGTGTTAGTTTCGTGTTGTTCCATACTTTTTTTTAACCTGTTTTGATATTTTAATAATCTTTAGTGTATTTTAAACTGTTTTTTGAGTGTTAAGTAATCTTTAGAACTATTTTATTGAATTACTTAATCTGAAGACTTCTTAATTCGATGACAATTTTATTGACCTGTGTAAACCTTGTTTAGTGCTAACATGAATAAAATATTTGATTTGATTTGATTAAAATCCATGGTCTGGTCCAACATCTTTGTTTTTATCTCTTCGTTTTTAATTTAGCCATTATTTAATCCCGAATTGAATAACAAATTAATTGCACACATACATCAATAATTTCACGTGACGCCATTTTCTGCTACAATTATTATTCAACATGCATCGTCTACCGTGTAAACCTTTTTGCTTTCAACACAGGTCGAACTATGGTCGAACGACTTAAATCGTTCAACTCAGATCGACCCGTGAAAACGCCCCTTAAAATTTCACCTCGAAATCTTTTTATAAAATATGCAGAAATAGCTGCTTATCGCTTGGAAAATATCCAAATTCTCCGATCCTGGTCGATTTTCCCATCTCCAAATCGTTTTAAATGAGATTTTAGGCAAATGAATATATTTACATACCACGAAAGCTATATGCATCGATATTTTTAAGGTAAAATTATAACTCGAAATATGCCATAAAATTCACCAGAAATTGCTTCGAATCACCAAGCTGCTATTTATTAGTGCTTAGTACGTAAATTAACTATTTCTTAAGCAGATTTTACCCAATTTCTTAATTTTCTTTGTAAACCGCAAGGTTTTTGTTTACTTTTTGTTTTTGGGGCCCAAGGACCCCCAACTGCCGTCTTGCTGTAGTGTAAAGACTTATTTTTGTGTTTTGTGGTTCAAAGATGCGCGTTTTTTAAGTGCCCCAAAGCGATGTTTTTAAGCCGTTTTCCAGAGAACTTTATGCAAGCGTCTACAGCCACCGGGATATTTTGGCTTTCAAAATCCCGCATGCGCACTTTGAGATTTAAAAACTATAATTAAAACGTTTTGTGCTATTTTACCTTATATGCATCATACTTTTTATCTTCCGTGTAAGTTAAAAAAAAACATGCATGGCCAATTGGTCAACCTGTTCTTTACACTCGTGTCTAGAGATGAGATACCAATTCTACTTTGGATTTCGGGCTTTCGCATGTCCCTCCACTCACGTCTACGTACTCCAAATTTTCAGCCTGCCCTTGGCAGCAGCCCAGTTTTGTCAATTCTTCACTCGCTCCGGGGGCACAACCAACCCAAACAAAACCATAAGCCGCAATGACCAATCAAACAGAAACCACTTTATTCCGGTTTGCGGCTATTTTAAACTCCTGACATCAGAAACCCTGAACGCATGAATTACGCGGCATAGTAATTTAGGCATAAACGTACCATTAGCCAGGAGCCCGCGTCTCTGTTGGAACCAGCTGCGAAGCAACCCAGGCGGCGTTGCCAAATTTAGGGAACACAACGCAACCACTAAATCATCTTGCCTGAGTACATCAAGCGAAAGCTCAGTTTAGTCGCTTAACATCATAAGGTAGGATATCAATAAATTATGTTAATACTTGTTGGCTTGGTCCGCA
>JAEQML010071364.1:0-16194 GCA_016904865.1 Pissodes strobi
AAAATAAATTGTCTCATTCTGAGCGGCATTGCTGACAAATTATAAGTGAATGCTCCAAACAAGCACATTTGCGGCATTCAATACAAAAAAAAAACGGGAAGGTCTATTTTTTTTCTATCGCAATATGAGCAACGTCCACGCTGTCTTGCTGGTACGGGCTCAGGTGCCGGCGTATCCAATCCGAAAAGTTCTTTTATTCTCAACTGCGTAGACTTAGGAATGATTTGCGTCACTCGACGGCGCAGGTGGCCCTCCACTAACTGAAATGACAAGGATCGCAAACACTTTCTTCGTCGTATCTCACGATCAGAATTATTCATGGAATATACCACAAGAGTTTATTCCCGATACATTCAGTAGAGAATTAAACACTACCATCGGCCATCTTCTTATGTTTCGCGCACAGTTATAAGTCGCACATAGCTTGTCCACACAGTCAACACCTCCTTTAGATGAGTTGTAGTCCATTATCATATCTGGTTTTCCCGTAGAACCATCTGTTTTATCGTCAAAATGCATGCTTGATAAAAGCAGCACGTTTTTTCTCTTTTTTGGTGTATACGATACTAGAGTACAGTTATGACGGAAGGCGAACATGGATGATAGAAGTGGACGACCCAATGGATTCGAAAATTCAGGTGGCAATTCCCTTTTGTTCTTTCTAATTGTACCTAATAAGGTCAGCTTGAAAGCAGAGTGAAGGGAATTGAGCGGCTCCATATTAGTGAACCAGTTGTCAACTGTCACATTACGGCAGGGACCTTTAATTGGTTTACATAATCTGTACCACTGCAGTAGGAGAATTACTTGCTTCGAATGGTCCCTCAGGCTGTTTTCCCACGTAAACCTCCATATTGCATGTATAGAAAGTCTTGTCGTCTACCATAGCAAATATTTTTAGCCCATATTTATTGGGTTTACTGGGTATGTACTGCCTAAAGTTACAACGCCCCCGAAATGCTTCTAGCTTCTCAACTATTGTAGGCCATTCAAATGGTGTATAAGCTGTATTGAAATTACTAACAACAGTATCAAACATTGTCCGGATGGCGGCTAGCTTGTCAGTCTATTTTCGTTCTTCTCTAGTTGCCAAGTCATCGAAACGTAAATGATCCAGAAGAAATCGAAATCTACATTTGGACATCGTCAATCGAAACAGCTCCACGCCAGTACTGTTCTGTGCCCATATTTCCTCCACATTCAGTCGATTAGATGTCAAGACCCCAGATAATTAAAGTAATCCCATCAGTGCTTGAATTTCTATTATGTCAGTTTCTTTTGCGCCCCTTTCACGTTGGTAGTTGACTCTGCTCATGGCAATGTGTCTGTTTGTATTTTCGACTATCGAATTCAGTACTTCGTCTGTAAAAAAGGAAGATGTTTTATCAAATTCTCCCCTCGTTTTCACATTTTTCTCGTGATATGTTTCGCCCATTGAGTTGTTCCATCTTTTCCAATAAACACAGGGTATCTTACCAAAGGAGCAGAAACTTCATCGACTTCTGGGTCCGAAATTTCTTGTTCGGTATCACTATTCAAATCTTGCCTTTCTAAATTGTCTTCTTCTCCATCATCTTCGTGGTCATCATAATCACTCTATGGCATCTCATCGTCTTCCTCCAAACATGCCTGCTCTTGACTCCAGGGGCACGCCATCTATAAAACGTTCATACTAATAATTTAAATTTTAATAATGAAAGCTAAAACTCACCTTTCAGGCACAAGTTAAAAAAAAACTTCGCAAAGATATTGGAACAGAAAGCTCGCGCGCGGACTCACAGTCCGCAGGTACTATTATTTGACGACGACACGCGCTCACCGACGCACAGTGATAGAAAACGCAAACCTAGAAATCCAAAAGTCTCTTAGTAATAAATTATAATTTATTTCTTATGAAAATTATTGTATTTTTTTCTTTTTGTGTTTTAAATATACACATTGATATTTAAAGTGAAATTTACAATACATGTAAGTAGAAAAAAAGGTTTTTTGCAAAAAACAAGTTTGTCAATTTTCATATTGATCCTTTTATTGCTATTATTGTTTATATTACTTACAAATTTTGTAAATAACTAGCTAGACCTTACAAGCATCTATTAGTCTAAATGAGTAAAATTATAATTCTAAATTCCCCTCCTAGTACGCACCCTAAAGAAAGAAAGCTCCTTAATAAGAATTCATATGAAATTTTTCTCCTTTTATCGCCTAATATTATCGTCTATTTTGTAATATATTTTAATTTAGTAATATTTAGAAGTACCTTTTTATGACACTTAATGTATCTACCTTCATGTGTTTAAAATTTAGAAAATTACTAATATTAATTGAATTTCTAAATGTGTATAAAGCTAATTTACAAAAATAAATTATAAACTCAAAAAAACACCTATTTATTAAAATGTGTTTTAACATTAGCTCTTGCAACTTTCTTTCTTGTGGGTCTAATATCAAAATATTTTTAAAAAATCATATCAAATGAAAATACATACTAGGTATAGTTTGTAAACCGAGCGTTGATCGTTACGTCATACCTTGTCTTTCTCTCTCATACCACCGTCAATCGGGGGTGACAGAAATTTGACGTCATGGAGGTACAGTTGCGGCCAAAAAAAATCGGACACCGATTTACATGTTTGTAAGAATGACTTTTACCTATTTGCCTACCTTAAACAGGTAAACCACGTCAAGTATTCTGACACAGTCAAATGTGAAAGAGGCATTTGAGGTAAAATTGGACAAATACAATAATTATTAACAACTATATACTTGAAATCCCAAATGCCTCACTTAACGGTAAGCCAAAAAAGTCAAATTATGTTGCTGGTTGAAAATGGCTGGAGCGTTAGAAGAATAGCACAGAGATTTGGCATACCAAAAAGTACCATACATGATGTAAAGAAGAAATGGACCCAAAGAGAATCACACGAACGGAAAATTGGGACAGGGCGGAGACAAATTAGTACAGATGAAGAAGATAGGAATGTGATTAATTTCATAAAAAATAATCCATTTAAATCGGCTGTTAATGCTAAGCACGAAACGAACTTTCCGGGCTCCGTGAGAACCATATATATTAAATATATGGTGAGAACAGCAAGACGACGCTTAAAAAATTCAAATTTAGAAAATCATCCTGCAGCCAAAAAACCTTTTTTGACCGGACATAATCGCGAACAAAGGGTGGGCTTTAGTTTGCAATATTGTTTAAACGATCTAGCTTTTTGGGAAAACGTAGTTTTTACTGACGAAAAAACGTTCCAATCAACTTATAGTGGAAGAATAAGGGTATATAGGCCTCCAAATACCCGATATGATGAGAAATACACCAATAATGTTAAAAACGAAGGACGTTTTTCGGTGAATGTCTGGGGCTATTGGTGTTTGTACTCGACTAGAAGGAAGATTCAACACGGACTCATATATTAACATACTAGAACATGTTATGCTACCTTCTGTATCTGCCGTATATCATGAAAACAATTTCATTTACCAGCAGGACAACTGTCCCGTTCACACAGCCAGGAGAGTGACAGAATGGTCGGCGGAGAGGCAAATAAGAATCTTGCCATGGCCTTCTCGAAGTCCGGACGTTAACCCAATGGAAAACGTTTGGGGTCTAATAGTGCGAAAAATGAACGAGAATAATGACTTTTTCCCAGAAAATAGGGAGGTACTATGGGAAAAAATTCAGGAAGAATGGCAGAACTGCATGACTCTAGAATATAGCAATTCTTTAGTAACTTCAATGCCACGGAGATTAGACTCTATCATTGAAACTAATGGCTGTCTAACGAAATTATTAATTATTAGTATTATTGTTATTGATTGTTGTTTATAGTTTTTTGAAGTTTATCATGTTTATGTTGTTCCTTTAGTTTCTTAAATAATTGTTTTTTATTCTATTTTTGAATTACATAAATCTATTTAAAATACCATTTAAAGTACCAGATTTTCATATTATTTTTATTACAATAATAATAATATGTAGGATGCATGTTCATAAAGTGGATGAATTGATACTTAAATGAAACTGTGTATTAAAAAATCAGCTACCTGTAAATAACAAGTAAACACTAATCTCTGCTAAGGTACAAAAGCCAGTTTTACCAAAATTTAGGAAAATGACACTAACTGTCATTTCACTGTCCGATTTTCTTTGGCCGCAACTGTACGTTGAGCTGCGCATGCTAGGATATCAGATGAAATTAATGAAATTTCTCATCTGTCAAAGTGTCAAATATATATTTATTTATTTTAATTGAAGTTCGTCCAACGTATTTTTCTGTTTTTATTTGTGATAGTTATCGCAGTTGGAAATGCCTGGACATCGGTACACTGAAAATGAGCTAGTCCTCATTTTAAAACTAATAGACTATTTTAATCGCGAAAAAGCAGCAGGGAAAACGCTTTTACCCGTGAGTGCAGTATATACCTAATGTAAGTTGATACAAAAGTGCAGTTTTAACAATATATTAAGAGTAGTATTATTAATTTGTTGTAGGGAGTTTCTGATGCTTTAGGAATATTGTCAGCCACTGTGCAAAAATGCATTGAAAGGCAGTCTAGAAACTTGTTGACTTTAAAACCAAGGCAAATGTTGCTATTATTTCCTCTCATGGAGCGCCTCTTCACAAAATTCATGGCTATACTATAAGGAGAGCATGTATGTTATGTATGAGAAAGGTAATCTGCATTTAATTTTTCATTATTTTAAATAATTTATTCATTATTTCGGTTTTATTGTAGGTGAACATCTCACACTGCGTTCATTGCAAACGAATCTGATGAATATTGACAGAGTGCAGATATCTACTGATCTGCTAATATAATCCTATTGAGATGTGATGGTCAGAACATAAGCATTACTACGAGGCTTGTATCAGTTCGATACATCCTGTCACAAGCAGATGCATCAGTTCGATACATAGATATTGCTATTTTATAAGAGAATCTGTTTTAGATTACACCAAAAAAATGGAGACATTATGTTCATCACACAAATGCTATAATACAATTAGCGAGGACTGGAAGAAGCAGATATGCTTTGGATATATTACCGGTCATTATCGATCTCAATTCTTGTCACTTGGATGATAATGATGAGTATTATTTTAGCGATGAGTGTGCTCATAAGCACAGAATTGTGCTCCTTTTGTAAAACATGATACAAGAACCTTAAATTAAAACATCCCTTTCCATCGATTGTGTGGTATGGTTTTTTATAATGAGTGAATTATTGTGTTTTTTTTATGACGAGTTGAATTACAGTGCTTTATTATCTTTTGTCTTGTCTGTCATTTGTGTCTCCCGATGAATTTTGTGGCTGGCTGATCGATACATGCCAATAGTATTTTAATATTGTATTATAGTACTCTGATTTGTCTCTCTGTGCTATGTAAGGTGTTTTTTCCAATCTGTTTTTAATTGGTGTTTATTGTAAGTTTGTATAAAGAAAAATATGATTTTAAATTGTTAAAGTTAACACATATACGCCAGACCTTTTCTGTTGTTGTATATGAACCATGTTATAGTACACTTTAGGTTATATAAAATGTTTTGTTTTCCATTTCATAAACATTTGGGCGTTCTTTGGTAATAAATTAGCATTGTTTTCGTTTTCTCTCATACTTGAGTTTTATTTTATGGTGTCAATCTACTCTTTGTTTAAGCTACTTTAGTTAGTTTTGGTTGTAATTAAAGTACAACAGACTCAAATACAATATTATGCTATACCTGGGTGACGTTAATATATTTTATACGAGATGTCCTATGTTAAAAATAGCATAAATATTATTAAAAGTTTGAACTAAGGCCGTAATGGCGATATTTACAGCTACATAATAAGCAAAACTGAAAAAAAAACAAATAAACTTTTACGAATCTAAGCGTTATAAATTATAAACAAAACTTACTTACCTACATATATAAAACTAAAGAAAAGCTACATGTGTGAAGTCTTTCAGTTTTATTAACTACAGAACACTGCTGTAATGTGAAATGATTAATTAAATGATAAGACAACAAAAACCGTAGCTAACCGAAGAATAAAATTGCATTTATAGTCAAATTTAAACATATGCCAAAATTTACTGCAATGGTAAATTTCTCTTTTTATTAATTTGTTTACTGCACTTTACAGGGGCTTACAAGTTCACAATCGTATGACAAATAAAAATTAATTGGTCAAGAAAATGTCCAAATCACGTTTCAGTTGCATATCTGATATTAAAAATGTCTTTGTGATTTTTTATACACTATTCTCCCGGCCAAGTTTGTTTCACAGTACATTGCTTTTGAATTGAGTTGAATGTTTCTTCAATTAACCACATATCACATGCATAATTACATAACTTTCTTGTAGCAAAGATTCCACTTATTATTCGAAATTTCGCAGGTTTTAGATATGTTTTCATTCACACAAGATAACAAGACCCTTGTATATCTAAGAATTTCTGCTGGAATTTTACTAGAACACTAGAATATTTCTGTTTGTATTGTGTTGTTAATTTATGTAAGTTCCTATTGCAAACCACACAAGACTTTTTTTCTTCACCTAAAACAAAGTAGATTGCATAAAATTAAAATATTCATGTTGGAGACAGGGTGACCACCTTTTAGTCGGATGAAAACCGGAGAAATTGTTTTGCCAGCGCATTCACCATTTTCACACAAGAAATTATTTATTAAAATATATCTATACGAAACAACGCAACGAGTAACGAATATTTTTTTAAATCAAAAAACAACGTTTATTTTCTTTCATAAAATACCCTATTTTTGTAATATCTCAAACTTAACAAACTAACATAAAAAAGCTAAGTCTTTAGGTATTAAAACAAAATTACACTGGTACATATCTACTTAAATTTGAAAGTATATTTTTTATCGGTGCGACAACATTTCAGTAAATCTTTTTGCGCATGTTTTGCAAATATTCTGCAAATTTCTGGCAGGTGAAATTATAGTTTAGTTTTGTGCACAATTTCAATTTAACCAATTCGACTCGCATTTTATTTCTTTCATCAGTCCAAAGTCCAGACATTATCGAAAACACTTGTTCTAAATATGCATCGCTAATTGGAACTGAAAAAATTATTGAAATAATTATGAACACTCCCGAAAAATTACCGCACTTAAACAACTTTACCCATATTTCATCCATAGACAGAAGTGAAAAATCTCGTGAAAAATCTTCTTGTTGCAGTTTTCCTAATGCCAGCGCCAGAGCAACAAAACGTTTAAAGCGGGGAATCACCAACCATGTTGCTAACGCGGTCAAATCATTAATATTATTGGATGGTATTATCGACGAACGAAAATCGGAGATTTATCTGAAAAACCGGAGAACGGAGAACCGCTATGAAAATCCGGAGACTCCGGGTGAAAACCGGAGAGGTGGTCACCCTGATTGGAGATCCAAATATTATCTTACCAGAGTGAAAAAGGGCATGTTTATCGGTTAGTTTCTTTAAATTAAATCTATGAATCACGAGTTCATGAGCATGACATGTTGTTTGTTATTGTTTTGGGTTTGAATTCAGCGTCCTATCTAACCTCACATTCGAGATCGACAATAGCCGTCTATTTAATGGATCATGCGCGAAGCGTAAGTTATGCTCCTCCCATGACTCTTGTGAATCAATTCAGGACATGCTTCAAAACTGATCTGACGTCAGGATTTATGACGTAACGATCAACGCTCGGTTTACAGACTATATACTATAAATATTCATTATGAATATAAACTTATATTAAATTCTTATATTACACATTATACGTATAAACATAAATTATAAATTATTTATTAGCTTTTGGGGGTTTCCAAAAGATCTAAAATATCCTGATTAAAAATACTCTCCTGTTTGGGAGGTAATACTCTCAATTGCGATATTACAGGGTCTGAAGATAACAAAAGAGCGGTAAATAATTCTATATTTGTATGATAACGTGAAATTTTGGTGTTGTGATTCTTGAGCATCCTCCCCTAACATACCGATTGGAAGTAAAAAATTGTTGATAACTTCCATTAACATTTTATGCACGGTAAGGGACATTGGATACCATGGATACAAATCAATTATTATTTTAGCTGTTTCGTATGCATAGTGGTTAAAACGGGAAGCATCTATTTTATAATTGCAATTTAAAGTTCTTAAAATTACACCGCACCTGTATATTAAATTTTCATCCACCTCAATAATTTCAGATGACAATGCTGGATCGGCAAAAAAAAATCGTGCAGTATTGCCATCATTCGTAATTCTTAACCCAACTTTCGGCATATCTACTAATAAGCCAGTTTTTCCCTAAATTTATCCATAATTCTTTGTTTGGTTTGATTATAAACTTCTTTAAGGCGTTTTGGAACTCGCCACATTTTTATTTTCAACCGATAAGCAATGTGCAAAAGAAATTCATAAAACCGAATATAGGCATGAAGTGTAGATAAGCCAAGATTAACGGCAACTGAATTTACGGGTAATGACTTAATGTGGTCCAAATCGTTAAATTGACTCGGTCCTGCGTTACACAAATAGCATTTCTGAGATGAAACTGACATTAAGCTATTGCAAACTTTTCCATCCACCATGGTCTGTTGAAGTTCGTGTGAAAGAATATATGTTTTATTTTCTTTAACTACTATTGTTGGTGTTAACTGGTCAATTCGATTTTGAACAAGTGATAATTCGGATTTGATGACATCATCAGTTTCTTTACGAAATTCAATTTTTATGGGCCAGCAAAAGCGTGTACATGATGTTCTGGGATTTTGCCATAATATCGTTGTGTTTTTAGTTTCTAAACTGGTATGACTCAATTGTAAAGGCACAACTGATGTTGTAAGCATATAAGAATCATCACCTTCACACTTTTGCTTGTACCTGTTTTGACTACCACTACCATCCGAACCCCACTTGTATTTCATAGTTAAAGGTATTTCAGGCTCAAAAAGTGTTTCTGAAAAACTTGTAATCACTTCTTGTTGTGTTTCAATTATACGAGATGTGGTGTGATTTAATAGATCTTGTACAGGAACTTGTGCTAATAAATTGGTTGCCGATATATTTTTTTATTTTATTTATTTGTTTGTTTATTGACGTCATTCAACATTTACAAGATACAAATTAAAAAGCATAATCTTACACTAAGTTTAAGTTAACTTAAAATAACCCTTTTAGCCATAACTTTAAACCTTTGTTCTGACGTACTAAAAAAGCTTAACCTGCTGTAATATTTATTAACATTTTCTGAAATTCTATTCACAGGACTATGTAGTAAGTAATTGGCTCTGCAAAAAAGAATGGGCACGCGTCTGATAGCTTGGGATATGAACGCAGAAGGTGTCAAGACATTCAGGACTTTTGATAACATTGTTGAGTATTTTAAAACCAAAGCAGACGTCGTAATACTCTCTTCTACGGGCAAGGGTGGAGTGGTTCAAACAGGCTTTAACCTGATCGATGGTTAAATTGATTCCAGATTCATAAAGCACGTGCCTGGCAAATTTGAGGTATTTCAGCTGAATATTTTCCAGTCTGTTTATATGTACCTGATAGTAAGGCGACCAGACTATATTAGAACATTCTAAGAGAGATCTAACCAACGAGATATATAACGTATTAATAGCAGTCACGTTTTTAAAGTCCCGGCATGTCCTCTTCACAAGCCCCAACATACGGTTAGCTCTGCTAGTCAACCTCTCGAAGTGCTCTGAGAATGTTAAATGAGTGTCTAAGTACACACCCAAATCCTTCACAATAAACACCTCTTTTAATGCAGTGATATTTATGGCATACTGATGGGGGAACAAAGCCTTTGATTTACTAAATCTTATAAGGCAACATTTCTCAATGTTGAGTGACATGTCATTGAATTGACACCAATTAAAAACCTGGTCAATATCATTCTGCAAAGAGATCATGTCTTGAACTGATGTTACTCGTGTAAACAATTTCATGTCGTCGGCGAATAGTAGATAATTTGTGCTCAACAAACCACCCAGGTCGTTGATAAACAAGTTAAATAAAAGTGGTCCTAAGTGGGAACCTTGGGGAACTCCCGAAGAAGCAATGAATGGCTTAGATAAATAGCCATCAATTTTGACCTGTTGTTCTCTGTCGGATAGGTAAGAACGTAGCCATGAGAGCAGCATTCCTGAAATTCCATAATTGGACAGCTTCGAAAGTAGGGTGCATGGGTCTCGACACCCATTTCGAAGGATTTATTGATGAAGTTTGTATAAAGGAATAGATTAGTATCGACTGAACGGCCAGAGCTGAATCCATGCTGGTGACAGACTATTACTTGTTGAAATACTTTAGTTAGTACTGATTCAATACAGTGTTCAAAGAGTTTTGGTATTGAAAGAATAGTGATTGACCGATAGTTGCCAACATCGTTCCTACTTCCCGATTTGTGAATAGGGCACACATAAGATAAGTTCCAGATTTTGGGAAAGATTCCAGAGTTTAATGATTTAGAAAATATATAGTACAAGGGAAGGTAGAGAGAGTGCGAACAGTATTTCAATACCCTGTTAGGAACACATTCGGTCCTGCTCCTTTATTTGTGTCAAGCTCAGCTAAGGCTTTTTCAATAGTAGTGGCACTGATACTGATACTGGAAATAGATTCAAATTTATGAGAGGACACGTGATGGGCATTATAGAAATTTACGGGGTTGAAGACTGACGAGAAGTATTGTGCAAAGAGATTAGCGATATCACTACCATTATCGGCGTTATCAGTGTTAAGGTGCATCTCGTTTGGAACTGATCCTTGGTTGGATTTGGACCGAACAAAGTGCCAGAAGTAGTTTGCGTTATCGTTTATAGCATTTTCAGCGTTAGTTATGTAATGGCGATAACAATCCCTAGTAACAGACTTACATTGTATGCGTAATGAACAAAAGGTATTATAATCCGTCTCGCTGTTTGATTGCTTGTATCTCTTGTGAGCAATTTTCTTTTGAAATATAAGGTTTTTAAGGTTGTTTGTAAACCAAACCGGAAATCTAGTACTGATTTGAGACTGCTTCAGAGGCACAAATATTTCAAAACAGTTATAGAGTACAGTATAAAAATTATTTAGCATTACATTGATATCATCATCTAAAATTAATAGCCAATTATACGTTTGAAGAAAACTATCAATACAAATAAAATTTGCTTGTTTAAAGTCATAGTATGAGTACTTTCCACAATTCAAATACTTTAAACTCTTACAGGATATGGACAGTTCCAATGCAGGGTGATAGAGATCGCAATTTACTAACCCATCACACTTTACAATTGACTCTAGTTCAAAATTAGCAAAACAGAGATCCAGAATGGTATCGTGATCGTTAATCACATCGTTGAACTGGGATAAGCCCAAAAATGTAGTAGTGTCACATAACAAGATTTCACTTGGTGATTTAATGTTACCAGGTAAGAGACCCAGGAGACCATGCAATACTAGACAGGTTATAATCTCCCACGACCAACACATGCTGAAATGCATCGCACGCACTATTCACTGAGCTTAGGTGATTTTCATAGACAGAGATATCCATTGAAGGCGGGATATATACACAGCCGATGCAGTAAACCGAATTTCCGATTGTCACCGAAACCTATGTTTCTTCAACAGAGGGACAGCCAGTAGAAAGACAGCAGGACTTCAGGCTGGACTTGACGGCCAAAAGAGCGCCACCCCCGCGACTTTTAATACTGTTGTTAGGGCCTCTGTCAGTTCTGTAGACAATGTAGTCTGAACCTAGAAACTCTGCATCATTTATATCAGGATCCAGCCAGGTCTCGGTGAGCGCAATTATGGAATATTCTTCAGCCTGGGCAGCACAAAGGAACTTATTAAGTTTTGTTTTAAGACCACGGACATTCTGGTAAACGATAGATATATGATCTAGTGATGATGCTCTCCTGTTCGGTTTGGTTGAAAATTTGCCGAAAAGGGCCGTCGGGGACGAAACTCCTTGACTGCGGTACCCACTGGCCAAAGATTGGGTTCTAGTAGACCTCTTAGAAGCGTTTCCTTAACTCCAATCTTAAAAGAAGCAACATCTTCGTTTTTGTCCAAAACAAAGCATTTCGCGTCAGGAATGCAAAGTTGATTTTCGAGATATTTCAGAATTTGGTCTTCTGTTGTACTTGGATGACACCTACCAAGATACAGCCATTGACGCCTCTCGCCTGCTAATAGGGGACCGTTTACTGTTCCAGTGCCAATAATGATAGGTTGCTTACCGTCGCGCATTGAAGGGATGCGGATGTCAGGTTTATTGGAGTTCGAGGATGTGACTTGACTATTAGATGACTGCATGCAACTTTTATATTTTAGATTTTGTTGTATACCTGAGGATGGGGTTACTAGAGAGACCTGACGTGTATTGGTGTTAGAATCAGAATATGGACTGGGCTGCGTATGTGGCGGTAATATTGCCGAAGCGGAAACGTTGGTTTTAGATGCTACTAACTTCTTTAGCTGTTGCATTTCCTTTTCAAGAGTGACGATTTTTTTACGCAGGTAATTATTCTGGCGTTCTAGATCGTCCAAACGCGAATCATTTAGCTTAGAAGATGCAGTCGAGGGATTGTTCGTTGCAAGCTTTTCGATAATGTAACTCTTGATTTCATCAATATTACATATTCCATGTTTGGACGAATCCGCTTTAAAAGAACCGATTAATTCAGTAGTCTCTTTTAGCCCCAACGTAAGGACGTTCATATCTGCTGAAAGTGCAGTTCCTTGATCATGAAGGTCAACCAGCTTATTCTGGAAAGAAGCGGTGAGGCTATCAATTTTTGAAGATATTTTGCCAGCAAGACTTTTGTAGAGCGAGTCAAAAGATTTTTGAAGTTGAGAATTCAGCGAGGCAAAGCACTCAACTAGATCTTTGCCTCGGTTTTTGACAGTAATTGTACATGCATCACAGGCATATAACATAATCCTAGACCTCATTTGCGTTACCTGAGCTTCAGAGGTTGTAAACTTGGAACAAGCCAGGCAGTGTGTGGCATTACAGAAGAATTGCAAGGATAGCATTCCCGTTTAGCTCCTATAATTTTGTCATAAGTTGGAAATAATTTTTTCAAACCTTTTTTAGAAACTAAAGATCTTAAACCAATATTCTGGCCTACTATTTAAAAATACCATTTTTGGAACTCGGTAAAAAAGTTGTTTACGGAGATAAAAATTTAAATTTCAACTTTTTGAGATTTCTGAATATTTCTAAAAATAAAACGGTGATTGTTTTGTTGTTATTCTACAACCAAAAATTGGAATTCTAGATTTGTATTTTCTATCACTGTGCGACGCACAAATCTCGACTGACCGCCGAGGACCCGCGATAGAAATATACTCCGGCGCACAGCACCGGGGGCTATCGATTTTTGAAATTAACTCCAAAATAAGTTTGCTGCGGAGTCAGAGTCCGCGTGCGAGCTCCGGAAGGTTAATTATGTTCCTAAACATTTTGTTGATATTATTCATTTATCGGCCAGCGTCTTACGCAGTAATCAAGATCATGTCGAATGTTTATTTATTAGACAAATTTTTAAACAATTAAATAATAAATACACACTCGATATAACGCTCGCAGTCTGGACCCATTAATTATCCAAATCATTGTCTGGACCCCGTGCTGCTTTTGTCGTCACTACCTGATCGACCTCGTCAAGTCACCGAACCACCGAACATTAAGCTTGGTGACCTTGCGTACCGCGCGCCGATAACTCGAGCATGTCGCGTATTAGGTCGCTTATTCCCATATAAATACGCCCAGTAGTATTTTCAGTGCTAAAAACGCGGCATCGTATTTAAAGGCCTTTTACACGATCATATCAGTTCTCAGTTCAGTTCAGTCTCAGACAAAATGTCCGTTTTGTCTATGTTTTTACACGATCCGTTCAGTTCAACTCAGTGGTGGTGTTAGTTTTTGTTCAGTTTTGCGTCTCAAAATGTACGCGTGTGAATGTGAATTGCATTTCAAATAGTTATTATTGCACATACCACTTTAAAAATTTCACAACAGTATTTGTGTATTATCATTGTAGTAGCCTTAGCTTTAATGCTAAAGCAACGAAGAAACAAAAGAAGACAATAGACTAAAGCTTAGTACATCAAAAGAAATTCGTCCTCGCATGTAAATTTAATGAAGGAACTTCGCTTAAAACCAAGTGATTGGCTGAACTATTTACGGATGAATGAGAATGCGTATCTCCTATTATTACGTCTTGTGACGCCTATTATACAAAAGCAGGATACCAATATGATAGAGGCTATAACTCCTTATGAAAGATTAAGTGCGACCATAAGATTTTTAGTAAGTGGAAGTACTTATCAAAACCTCTGGTTTCATACAGTAATACCAACACCAAGTTTAATTAAAATCATACCTGAAACTTGTAAACCTATTATTGACATTCTCGAGAATTATATAAAGGTAAGTAATACGCCAAGTTTAGAGTTTTATGATTTATTTAAATTATTAATGATCGCTATGAAGGTAATAAAGTAAACCGTTCATACTAATTGAAGTAAAAAAATACATTAAATGTCGGAATACTGCGAAAAGTATTGCGAAGCAGAATCAAATGTCCCTTGTGTGTTTTGGGGAGACATATTATGTCCTTGATACAGCTCCATATCCGAAAACTGGGGTTGTGATGACTGCGCACTTGAAATATGGTCCGGTGATGGAAGGAGCGGTGAAAGATATGTGTGTACTGGCTGCAGAGTCGTATAATGTCTCTGTGGTGGTTGCGTAATTGGTAATTGGTGTGATATTTGCTGCGATACTGCTTATGAAGGTTGCTGTGTTACCGAGTTTGTTACTATTGATGAAGCGTTGTTCAAAGTTTTCATATACCCCTCAAATATGGCCATGTTTATAATTTTCTTCACATAATGTAGCATTTCAGGGGGCATATTAGCCAATTCATCGGCAACATACTTACCAAAGTTGTCATGCCACTGATTGCAGCGGTTCCTTGTTTGAAGTCACTTCTTTCTTGATACTACCCGATAAACGTTTGACCCCTGTGCTTATTGATGAAGATGAAGAGGATGGCCTTGTAAATTCGCGATCTAATGATTGACTTCGTACAGAGCATGCATCATCATCTCCATCTTTGTCAGTGATGGACTCTACATCCTCCTAAAATAAAAAAGTAATTAGAGACTTGTAAAAGAAGTTTCAATTTTGTGTACATTAATGTTCGGCTTCTTTTTATTTCAGCTTCCGCAAAATGAATTGGAATGGAGGAAAGTTGCTGGAGGTTTTCATGACAGATGGCAGTATCCAAATTGTCTGGGAACTGTGGACGGAAAACATGTACTTACGCATAATTCCGCCAACGGGAAATGGGTCACGATACTGGAATTACAAGAATTTTCATAGCGTTGTTCTTATGGCAATTGTGAATTCGAATTACGAATTTATATTGTGTGATCTGTGATGTAGGAACAAATGGAAGTATACCAGATGAAGGCATCATTTGTAATACTAAATTTTATGAAAAGTCAACGACCGACAGCTTGCATGTGCCTACTGAGAAAATCCAAAGTAATACAACCACACTTCCATATCTATTCAAGGGAGACGAGGCGTTAAAACCATTTAATAAGAACCAGTAGAAATATGAACTTATGGTATTTACCTATACTGATTTATCGAGAGCTACAAGAATAGTTGAAAATGTATTCGGTATACTGTCAAATAGATATCGTCTCTTTCATTCTGTCATAAATTTGAAAGACATTAAACATTCCAATGTTGTTATCTTAACATGCTGTTATCTTCACAATTTCTTAAGAAGACAATGTCGACAATCATACGATACCTTGTAACGCTCAGTTCCCAAACAAATACAAACCTAATTTACATAAATATACAAGTTTACAATAATCTCCAACTTCACAATAATCTCCAAGTTCACAATCGGTGGTACAGCCTTTAGTGCAGGAACAATGGCGGCCCCCAGCTTTTAGACAGTGGAGAAGGGTCGTGGTGAGTTATAATGCCTGAGCGCCACGCGGTTAACTTATCGCCATGCCCTGATGTTGGATCTTCAGTGAGATTCGACCAATAACCACGAATTGCTGTCCTCCCCGCTGTAACCTATTAAGAAAACTCGGAACGGGAAACAAATAAAAAAAATACCACCGCAATTAAACAAAAATAACAAGTGTATAT
>MU195285.1:2554-16194 GCA_016904865.1 Pissodes strobi
TTACATAAATTCCTCTTGGGCTTAATAGAGATATATCAGTACAGCGCGTGTTTCAGGTCTTTCGAGGATGAAAGAAACACAGGATGGCAGTGCAGGCCGACCGGTATGTATTTCCTTAGTCAACATTTTGATTGTGTTATGTAAACACTTTTTGTGATTGAATAGTATTTCTTTGGTAGGATGTACGATGAGAGGAGATTACTAGAGAACGGTTCGAATAGTTCGTATCGTTAACTGTTGCTTATTACTTATATTCATTTCGATATAATATATTTCAATTCCGAATATATTGTTTTATTCTGTGTAATTATGCACAGACGACACTTGTTTTTGCAAGAGCATTTATTTTGCGTTTCAGATACGTGGAATTGAATTTTACGATTTAAAAATACTATCCGTTAAGAGTTTTTGCAAAAACATTGCCGAGTATTTAACCAATCGATTTCTAATAAATTCCTAATTTTGAATTTTTGTCAGTTACGTGGTTTTGTGTTTTCGTCGACGTAGTGTAAGTTTTTAAGTTGAGGTTGATAATGAACGTTTAGCAAAATATGGACATCACTGAACTTTAAAATGTCCTTAATTCCCATCAGCATCTTTTCATCTGGATGCCTAAAATGTTTCTATTTTTCGATAACATTAAAAATGCCGCCATCTTTTATTGAGTTAAGTTGCAAACTTAATATTCTAGAATAATTATGAAGTACTCGCTTAGAGCTTCAAAATGATGTAGCGCAAGTTACACCTTTCCATTTAAAGCTGCATTTCAAAATGGCGCCCAGCGGCCATGTTGATTTAGGAGTTAATTTGACACTAAAACCAGCGAATATTAACTACGATAAGAAGATTCACTCTCCGCGGCGGCACGTCAACGGTATGTCTCCTTCCCCGCGCGAAAACTAGCATGATACTGGCATGTGACCTTTGGACCCGGCGCACACTGGTCGAATTTCTAGGAAAGCTGGCCATAATAAGGTTTACCAGAAATAAGACATAAAAGTTATTAAGTATTACACGTTTAATATATCGTGTTTTAGACAAATAATTGTTGAATTTTTTGCTCATCATCTATAATTTATATATAGGGAGTATCAATTATCACTAACGATAAAAATCATGTATAAAAATCATTTGTATGTTCTTAAATCGTTTTAAAAAATGATTTTGAAAATTAAAGGCTCCTTGTAAAAAAGGGTTTTAAATTTTTAATTCGATGATCCAAATTTTGTTTTTGCAACGGTTAATACAGGAGTCTCACGAGCAAAATGAATGTTAAGCGGACGACAGAAACGCGTTGATGAGAGCCTGCAATTTTGCCATACATGTATTTCAGAGTTTTCGCTATTTTTAAAAATTAATCTAATAGGGACGAAACTAGTAAAAAATATAGAAGCATCAGTGCAGCTGTTGTTCAAAAACACTTGCTTATATTCTGACTATCCCAAGGTAATATCAAAGCCATATTTACAAATTAAAACTAAATTATAAATGTTTATCTGCTGATTCAGCCAAAGTATTTATTACCTCTTTTTATAATAACATCAGTCTTGCATCAGCAATAATGATTCTACCGAAATTTCAGCTTCAGTTTCACTTACTACAATATTATGGGATTAGGGGTAGGCGACAATAATCGATTATTCGATTCACTTTTAAGAAATTACCGATTAATCGACTTATCGATTAATATTTCAGAAAATATCGATAATTGATTATTTCGATTAATCGATTATTCAGTTTTTTGCTAAAATATTAAGCGTTTAATCGATTATTCAATTTCTTGCCCACCCGTACCGATGACTTTACAACAGATATAGCTTTTAAAATTCCAATTTAATAATGCGTTGCGTTAAGGGTAATTTAAATGACATTTGAAAATACTTAATTTAATTAAATATTAAAAGATGGGGCAAATTCGCGCAACATTTTTTTCTTGATGTCTTTTGTCAGAATATTAGTATTCGGAAATATGGTGAAATCATTAACACAAAATCAAAATCTTTTAAATATTAGTTATTACATACCTTGAGTATTGTCATCAATAATAACTAATTAAAAACGTTAACAGATTTTTGAAACAGCCAGTTGAATACAAACTTTATCAAAATATTTATTTGGTGATAATAATAAAAAAAAAACCATAACGTAGGGCGCTGCAAACAATTCAGAAGATATCAATTGTGTTTTTCCAAAGCCAAATAGAGTATTAGCGTGCTATAAATAATTTCGTCATAAATTTGATCAAATATACCGCAAACGAAAATATCGTTTATGGCCAGCTTTTATTTAAATTCAACCTGTGTGCGGTGGAGTTCGCTGATCGTTACCAGGCAACGAAGAAAATCAACGACGATTCCTTTGTAGCGCTTTCTGGCCATTGAGTGGGCCTTCTTGTCAGAGTTAATATTCGCTGCTAAAACGTTCCATTGATGTAATTATTTCTCGATCCCAATTTTCAACTTCCTAGTTTGGGTTAGTTCAAAAAATATGGGGGCGGACATTCAAGAAAAGCACTGTGTGATGAAGTATATCGAATATAAATAGAATATCAAGCAGAATTCAAAAGTTTAAGAATATGCTAGCTGTCACATTAAAAAAAATACAACTTTATGTCGCAGTCCTATCGTTTTAAGCTAAGCCGTTTTTTTAATAGTAATTTTAGGTGCTATGTAAAAAAATATTGAATAAGACTAATTTGGAGTTTTTTTTTAATACGGGTAGAACCAAAAAAGGGCCCAAGCAATCCTGGACCATTGGAACTAAAAGCCATTTGCTGCCGCTGTAACTAATTTTCTTGGTGCCAATGTCTAGTATTGTTTCTGTCGAAAATGCCAGCACTTGAGAAATACGCCTCATCGGACCATATTACTGAACGAGCAAAATTTCTGTTTACTTGAATTTGCTCTTCAAGAAATTGTTGAAAATGATTTTCAACAACATTTTCTCTAGCACATAATTCGTACATTTTGGTTATTCGTTTTAGAGCGTTCATGAGTATTATTGGACGCCTTTGTAAATTTTGAAATGCGACGGCAATGGCTTCACGAAGATCATGTGGGTTGCGGTGACGCTTGGCCTAAACTTTGTTTTGTAAGTAACCCCACAAAAAAGTCCAAAATAGACAGATCGGGTGATCGCGGGGGCCATCTTACTGGTCCATGAGTGCCTAACCATTTTCCAGGAAAATGATTATCCAAAAAGAGGCGAATGGTCAGGGAAGTATGAGCAAACGCTCCGTCCTGCTAGAAATATATAGCTTTCAAGCTGGCTAAGGGAAGTGACTAGGAGTACAGGAACTACATCTTCCAATATATCTTGATACCGGCCTACTGAAAGACTTTCTTCATAAATTATATATTCTATTTGTCCACCCAAAATGAAATATGCGACGCTGAAGCCGAACCTATCCTGCCGCTCACGCTCAAATATGAGGTGAGGGTTTTCTTGGTGCCAGTGTCTAGTATTGTTTCTGTTAAAAATGCCAGCACTAGAGAAATACGCCTTATCGGACCATATTACTGACCGAGCAAAATGTCTGTTTACTTGAATTTGTTCTAGTTATGATTTTCTGACATTATTAGGAAAAAATAAACGTACGTTAATAGTTGATGTGAATCAGATAATGGATCATTCTGCAAAGCAATACATTATATTCTTTGATAACTAAAGGTCGTTGGTTTAATTAGTATTAAATAGAAACTTTATAAGAATGATTTCTCGCATCCGGACCAGATCACGCGTTATATCCAAAACAATAGGCGTAAGTGAAAAGGAGAAATGTGACTGGCGATCTGGAACATTGCATTTTATATTATATAAAATTAGGAAATCATTTAAATTTACTAATTGATAATGTAGGCTACGAACAACGGTCGTACACGTTCATTTAACGAAGAGTTTAAGAGACATATATTTTTATTTTAAGAGATAAGGAAAAAAAATAAAAAATATTTATAAAAAAAATTTTTTGACATAAAGTGAAAAAAATGTTTTTTACTTATTTCAAATAAACTGTTGTTCAGTTGAGACGCGTGCGAAATTTCTATTCTAATTCAATATATTCAATGCGGGTTTCAAAATATTAGCGCACATTTAATATCCTGGCTGCTAGGCTATTGGGTGCTTTAATATTGCGCATATTTTGTATGCACAGGGTGGGTCGAATTCGAGTCTACGTATGGGGATCTCGAAAACCGTAAGAGATACAGTGTCGGTTTAATTAGGGCAAAATTGCGCATTTAGGTGCCTCATAATATGCCGTTCAGAAACTTTAAAAAACCCGAATATTTCCGGAGATATCCGGAAACAACCGACATTTTGAATACTTGTTTTATTTTTTTCCAGGGCTTATTTAAAAACGAATTTCAAATTGAATTGCACTTTTCTATTGCCACTTTTTCCGCTCTATCAAATGGTGGTATCCATCTTGGAATCCGAGGTTTCGTCTTCAAGGGGTCATCATCAACTTCCTTTTTTTAATTACGAACTTTAATTTTTCTTTTTTTCATCACTTTTCAGATGATAATGTTATGAAAATTATAATTTGCGTTCCCATTTTAGTTTACTTAACGCTTGAAATATAGTTGCAGTATCAGACCAGTGACATATATATATATATATATATATATATTTACATTATATTGAATAATTTCAATCAGATCTTTAAAATCCTTAAATTTGGGATCAAAATCAGTTATTACAGCTGAAGCAGCAATGGTCTCAGTGGGCTGTACAATATACGATTAAGTAGAAAGAAGTGAATAACTTACAGTTGATCGGCTTTTTGACTTTTTTAGCTTCTTGTATTTACCCCGATTGTTACAATCCTTTCCATTTGATGTCGAACAAGAGGACGCTGAAGGCGATCGATGTCTTTGCTCATTTTATTTTTATTACGTCCCATATCGGATAAGTGCACAAAACACACAAATTCTTGTATCTCAACACCCACTTTTCTTTTCAACCACTTCTGATGTCGTCTGTGCACAATTACACAGAATAAAACAATATATTCGGAATTGAAATATATTATATCGAAATTAATATAAGTAATAAGCAACAGTTAACGATACGAACTATTCGAACCGTTCTCTAGTAATCTCCTCTCATCGTACATCCTACCAAAGAAATACTATTCAATCACAAAAAGTGTTTACATAACACAATCAAAAGGCTGACTAAGGAAATACATACCGGTTGGCCTGCACAAGTATCTAACAGTTTCATACGAGATATACACGTGTGTTGATGTGCACTTCAATATTTTACTTGGTAAGTACGTATTTTTTTATAATTAATTATAAACGACTGTTTTATTCTTTATTTTAAGTAGTGATCTATCTTATAAAATAGTATAATACGTTGTGTGGAACATGAAAATAGGGGAAAAAAGCGTTAGAAAATTTGCCTGCAGTTACTTGTTTTTGCGGATTCGCTGTTACCCTAATTTTTATTATATTTTGCAGACACTTGTTTTTGCCGCTGCACTATGTTAGCTGGGATGTAAGTAGAAATAGCTGAGATTTGTAATACCTATCAACAATAAATAAATTAATTAATTAAATTAATGTAGTATGGCACAAAAAAAATATATGAGCGACATAGACCTACAGAAGATCTTGGAGAGCGAAGAATATTTTGACGATCATATTCAATTTGACGAAAATTCCAACTGAAACGAAAAAAATATTTCGTCGAATATAACTCTCAACGACGGAACCATTATCAATGAAAAAGTTCTTCCAGTTCTTGAGGTTATTACTGTTCCAGAAATTGAGCAAAATAACGTCGTCCTGGAACTCGATGCGGCCTGTGAACCCTTAAACCAAAATACTCTGTTTGAGGCTTAACAGAAAACAATAAAGGGCAGGTGATATTCCAGGATCCTGTAGTACCGGAGATTCAGACAGATGACAACTCTGCAGCTTCTGAGCCGACAAAAAACGATAACAGATTGGAACAGAGCCAAAGGAACAAAACTACGAAAGCGAAAATGGTCAAGCTCCAAATGACCAGCAAAGAACAGAGCCAATGTACAAAGCTACGAAGAAGAAAAGGACTTAAGAAGAAAAAATAAGAGGCTTAGAGAAAAGGGGCGCAAGTATAAAACCTTGAGCAAAGATAAAGATATTAATATGGAGAAGAAAAAGAAGAAAGAAGACTCAGACCAACCTGTCAATCTGTTTTATGTAAAAAGGCAAAAAATAGATTTTGCAACACCTTCAGTCCCAATGACAGACAGGAAATTTTTTCAAATTTTTGGCGAATGTCATGGGATATGCGCAAAGTGTACGTCTCATCATTGGTGAAAACTGTTATTACTAAACGCCCTAAAGAAGATAATTCCAGTCGGTTACTAACATTCGAATATTATTTGAAAAAAGATAATGTTTTTGAACAGTTTAGATTTGAAAGAATGGATGGTACGAAACTGGCTTAATGAAGCCTCCAATAATAAGTTAAAAGATAGCAAAGATGTAGCCATGCCCAGTAAAGCACGATTACCTGCAGAATTAAACAAGGGTTTGGGGTTGTTAGGAACTTTTTTGGACAATCTTCCCAAGCTAGAATCCCACTACTGCAGAGCATCATTAAAAAGACTATACTTGGACCCATTATTTGAAACCAAAACTGACGTGTACCGTTTGTATAAAAATTACTGTACTATTAATAGTGCCAAAGAACTTAGCTTAGTGCATTTCAAAAAACAAATGAAACTGAAAAATATTTATATACATAAACCAAAGAAGGACTGTTGGGGAAACACTCCAACACGTGTAGAAACTATCGTTTACACCGTATAATTTGGTGATAACACCCTGTATGTATGTAGAATGAATGAGCCATAATTAAACTAAAAATCGATTTATTTCACCCCGGGTACAACCCAGTTCTTCAAAATCCCTTAGTCCAAACCCCTTAGTTCGAGCCTGTACACTAGTACTGTCGGTATAATAGATTACAATATAGCCAACTATCACTCGTGAAGGAAATCGTTCTTAATCGTTTTCAATTCAATATATTTTTGTCTTAAGTCAGCATTGTGAAAAATAGTCTGTCAAATAAAGAAAGAAAACAGTTTCTACCCTTTGAATCTCAAATGAATTCGGCAAAGCGCCAAGCCAACCCCCACTTTTTATTTGGTCTGCCGGACTCTGCCGCCTAGCGATAGACAAATTAGATTTCAGTGCTCTGCTAACACTCCACGTTGCTAGATCGGTCTTGTCACCGCGCTCTAGCAAGTGCCCCTTCGCGCTAAAAGATCAAATTCCTTTTTGGGCCAATTTCTCTTCTTGTATGCACAAATATTAGAGAATATTTAGTGCACCTCAGTTATCTTTGTCCAAGGTTGGACAAATACCTCCTTTGGGCTGTTAGCCCAATTTTTCAAAGCAAGAAACGACGCACGTAGCGTCTCTTTCCCCCTTTAGTTGAAGAGAATCCATAAAATGGCGGCACCGAATTGATAGCTCAAGTGGTTCCTGTACTGTACAAGTTAATTCAAGGATTCAAAGTGGAATCCCTAGCTGATTAGAGTGAAGTAAAGCATTGGAGATTAAGATATTCTGTACGAAAGAAAGGTGCTAGATTGAAAGCATAAAAGTTCATTTCATTGAAAGTCAGAAAGGACAAACATATTTCAGTTTTAAATTGCATAATCAAGACTGTTTTAGTCTTTAGTTAATAATTAAGAAACCTTTTGTAACATTAGTTGTATGCTTGAATGAACGAATGATTGGAAGTTTTAATCTAAGAATTGTACATATATAATTAATTTCTATTTAACATAGAAAACGCTGTTTATTTATATATATCATATTTAAATGCAATTTACACCTGCATTATTAAATTATATCAAACCGAATACATGTTTCAATTCCTCTCACCACCCTATAGTAATACCATTTATTAAAAGTGGTTAATTAAGATACCACACCCTTTTTTATGGTTTTAAGCAATAATAAAATCACTTGTTTATCCCGACCAAGTACCAATGCGACATCTGCATTGGTTATAAGACCAAAAACGTTGTGCAAGAAGAATTTGAAAAACACATAAAAAGAAAAGATGAAGCCAGATGTGAGAAAGAAAGTGACAAGAAAATGGCAATGGAAACTACAGAGCTTGCTGTCTTCACAATGGACGTTCAGGCTGTGAAGCTTGCCTCTGTAGTACGGGCATCCGCCATCTACTACAAAACAAAATTATGTATACATAATTTCACCACATTCAATCTCGCTGACAAAGTGGTTTCTTGTTACTGATGGCACGAGGCTGAAGGTGAACTTGAAGCTAATATTTTTGCGACCATTATCACCAAACATCTTTTTCAATATTTGTAGAAAAATCCGCAAACAAAAACTATTGCACTGTATAGCGACGGTTGTGGTTATCAAAACCGCAATAATATTTTAAGTAACGCTCTGTACCAGTTTGTCCATGAAACAGGCGTAATCGTAATTCAAAAGTTTCTTGAAAAGGGACATACTCAGATGGAAGTTGATAGTGTCCATAGTTTGATAGAACGAAAGTTGAAAAATATAGACATTAAGCTTCCATCTGATTATGTTGAAGTGTGTCAAAAGGCTTGATTAAAGCAACCTTTTCAAGTAAAATTTTTGGATCATACCTGGTTTCAGAACTTCTCAAACTTGCGATATTATAGTAGTATTAGAACTGGCCCAAAAAAAAAGACTGATTTACATGTTAAGGATATCAGATGTCTTAAATACGAAAAAACTGAAGCCATTTCATTTAAAAGTCGTTATTCAGATAATTGGACCATATTAACGCAAAGAATCAAAACAGTAATAAATCCAGAGATTGGTCCTTTATATCAATCTCGTATAAAAATAAAAGAACAAAAGTACCAGGATCTTCAGGCCCTTAAAGCTGCGTTACCACTAGATGTTCACGAATTTTATGACGAATTACCTCAGTAATACCTGTATTAAGTATATTCCTATATTATAATGTTCTTATTTTCTTTTGTTTTAGAATGTTTTGTTTTTTTTTATATATTTTTAACAAATTAAAAATATCTCGTATCCCTAATCAAAATGTAAATATGTTCTATATTGTTGTGGAGGATTCATTTTTACCTTGGAATTGATTGCCTTTGGCTCCACAAATGATTAAACTTGGCCTGAATTGTCATAGAGCCTCTTCGGCCCAGGCTCCAGGATGTAAACTGCACAAGTGCAAGTTTAGTGACCCTAATGAAATGTGTACCTATATATCGTCGATTCGATATCAAGTCGGATATCGTTTTTAAGAAAGGCAAAAAACTAAAAATGAAAATGGTTAGCAAATACAATAAAACAGTAAAAAGCTCTTGCAGATTGTCAGGCTTTGAACTGACTTTGACAAGATGACAATTATAATGCCATATTTAATTACTGGTTAACTGGTATTTAGTGTAATAATGAGGTGTTATTTGGTAAATTAATTTGTTTTTTAAGTTTTATATATCTATAATTTGGTGTTATTCGCTTAGGAAGGATTTAATGATTTTTGTTGAAAGGATTAGTTAATTTTTAAGTGTCCCTTATCAACTTCAGTTTTTAGCAAAGGTAACCATGTGCTACTTAAACTAACAGAAGTTGAAGCAACACATTCATCTTTATTTAATAAAATTAAAGCACTTTCTTTAATTTTACGTTTTTTAGATGAAGGCTCCTTTGCTAAAATACTAGAAGCGTTCCATTGTATTCTGTGATTTTTATCAAATGCATGTTGACAAATGTGTGATTTGTGGAATTGTGCATTTCTAATATAAGTTTGGTGTTCTTTTATACGTTTTGATAATGGTCTACAGGTCTCACCTATATAAAATTTATTACATTCACATGGTATTTTATAGATAACATTTTTAGTAGTTTCATTTTCATTAAGTGGTTTTGTTTTTGTTAGTTTAGATCTAAGGGTGTTTTCTGTTTTGAAAATTGTACGAATGTTAAATTTATTACCTATTCGTTTTATTTTGTCTGATAAATCAGGAATATAAGGAATAAAGAGGTTCGTAATAGGTCTATTTTGATTTTGTCTGATATTTGGTTGTTCAAATTCTATAAAGCATTTTTGAATGAAATCAATAGGATAGTTATTATTAATCAAAACATTGCTCAAAAATTCTTTTTCTGTGTTGAAATTTTGATTTTTACAAATTATTTTCATTCGATCATATAGACTTTTTACGACCCCCTTTTTTACCATTATTGGGTGATTTGAATTAAAATTTAAATACTATGTTGGGGTTTGGAACCTTCGGCAACATGCACTAAAACGGAGTTTTATCCACAATACCGAAACAGAATTATTGCACTCGACGCGCGTTTCGCTAACCATGTTAGCATCATCAGGAGATGATTAAAACTAAATTTAAAACTCTACCTAACTCGCTTTTATACTAAATGTTTGCTTAATCAAGCGGAACCAAAGGAACCAATCCTGGAATCCCACTAGTCACGCTTGATCAACCAATACAATGGACTATACGGAATAGGCCCTCTATCTCTATTTAAACTATTCTTACATTTAATAATTTCCATACTTTCATATGCGTCTAATAATCTCCTATCGGTTATATTATGAATTAATTTTAAATTTTTAATTGTTATTCTATGATTGTTATCAAAAGCATGCTCGGCAACACTTGAGTTTTCTGTTCTACCATACTTTAAATGAGCTATGTGTTCTTTGAATCTCGTTTGTATAGATCTTCTAGTTTGCCCAACATATTTTTGGTCACAATCCATGGATGCATTTTATATATTCCACTTTTTTCTAATATTTCAATTTTGTCCTTTGGACCACCTAATAATTTCTTAATGTTGAACTGAGTTTGGTATACTAATTTTAAACCTACTTCCTTAAAGACTTTTTGAAGTCCTCTAGTATACTGAGGATTATATGGTATCGAGACATATTTTGTATTTTCATCGTGATTGACGAAAGAAGTGGAATCACGAATGGTCTTTCTAAACAAATGCCTATTAACTAGTCTATTTATTAAGTTAGTATTGAAACCATTAACTTTCGCTATATTCTTAATTGTCTCCTTTTCATTATTAAATCTTTCTCTGCTGAGAGGAAAGTTAACCATACGGTGTACCAAAAAATGTAAGCTGGCCAATTTGTGTTGGTCGCAGTGGAAGGAGTCATTAGGAATATATCGGTTAGTGGCAGTACTTTTTCTATAAATATCAAATTCTAGTGTGTTATTACCGTTCCTAATCACTAAAGTATCCAAAAATGGAAGTTTGCCATTGTTCTCGACTTCATAAGTAAATTTAATGGTGGGGAAACGGTTATTTAGTTTGGTTACAAAATCTTCGATATTAGCGGTTTTTGTGTCGAAAATCGCGAAAATGTCATCCACATACCTGATTTAATTTTCAAATTTACTCATGAAAAGGTTAGCTAAGAACGGCGATAAACAGTTGCCCATTGCCGTGCCTTCAAGTTGTTGGTAATAGTTATTTTTATATTGAAAATAATTTTGATCCATGCAAAGTTTGGTTAAAGTTAAATATTCTTGTTTGATTTCGTTATCAAAACTGTTCATCTCAAGTAATTCCCCAAGGTATTGCAAGGTCTGTGGGATTGGTACACTAAGGAACAATGAGCAAACATCAAACGAGATTAAAATTTCACCTTCCTTAAGGTTCGTACCTTTAATTTTGTTTATGAAATCTATGGAATTTAGTACTCCTGAGTTCTGTTGTTTTATAGGTAAATTTTCAAACTGATTTGCTAGCCACTTGGATATATTATAAGTTGGCGATCCTATTGCCGAGACTATGGGACGCATTGCCTTCCCAGGTTTATGAATCTTGGGAAGACAATATAGTTTCGGCATAGTAGGATTGCTCACAGATAATTTGTATTTAATTTGATCAGAAATAAGGTTGCTACATTTCTTCAAAGTGTTTTTAACTCGTGTTACCATCTTGGATAACGGATTCCTTGAGATTTTGTTATAGGGCCCGGATTCTATTAAATTATCAACTCGTTGAAAATATTCGCTTTTGTCTAATATAACAACCTTATTACCTTTGTCAGCTTTTAGATAGAAAACATCTTTCTCCTTTAATCTCTTGATTGTATTTTTTCCTTTTCCAGGACGAGAGTTAACATTATTATTAATTACATTTTTTGAGATCTGATTCCTGCATGCTTCTCTAACAAATCCTTTAGTAGAGTCAGGAAGATGTTGAATAGAGCTTTCTATATTAGCTACAATATCAAGTAAGTTATCCTTTGGTGGAGGCAATGCAAAATTCAGACCCTTATTTAAAAGATCTAATTCATATTTATCAAAAGATTGAGAAGATAGGTTTTCCACAATGCTTACGACTTCCTGAGAACTATCAGACTTAGGATTCATTTTCCTAAGTTTTTTAAGTTTTTTATTGATGGATGACATTTTCTTGACGTATTTTGTATCAATTACTAAAAACATCTTTCTCTGGAACTCGTACCATTCTTCATGCTCAATATTTGTTAATCTAAATGTTAGTTTTTTATAAAGTCTGTATGCTTCTAATTCAAACATACTTCGTTTACTGTACAAATTTTTGATTTCTAAATCTAGCCACTTTTGTCTGGCAAAAGAACGTACTTTTTCTGTAACTGGAGAAGATTTAGGTAAAACAATTTTAATAAAATTAGGGAAAACATTAAATTGTTTACAAGACTTTAGAAACCAAATATCTGCACTCACTAGCCTAATCTTAGTAGAAAACTTACGATAAAGGTTAAGTTCCGCTGACCGTGAAGCCATCTCAACTATGTTATACAAACAAGAGATGATGTGTCTCTTGAAAAAACTTAAAATCTACAAAACTGTTCCTTCAGGTAAGAGACATCTGTTTCGTCCTTCGCTAAACGCTTCATTCCTAATTCAATGTTTTGTATATTTGAACCACGTGTTGAACTCCCATTAATAGAATAATTAAACTCCTCAACAAATTTCCCGATAATATTAAAACTTAAACACCATTCATCTCGACGTTCATCATTCTTTGTTATTCCCACAATTCCCCCAGCCACTTTACTCACTCTGTTAACATGCTCTAAAGCTTGATCAATGGCTATACGATTGAAGCTATTAGCTGTAGTTTTAACAGAAAAACACTTGTTGTTTGCATACTCATTAAATACGTTAGGAGCTGAGCTTTCCAAATTAATCATATCCAAGAAGTATACCGTGCCCCATCGTGTGTAATTCTGATGATCATATATTGCGAACCAAGGAAGCATGTTGTAAAAGGCCGTCAAATATTCATTCCAATTTCCAGTCCTCTCGGCGTGTATGAATGTGAGAAGCGTATTAACCATATCTAAATACGACATCCAAAACTGGACGGTTTCATTTTGAATGCGATTCAGAAAATCGGAAAATGATTGCATCTGTCTTATTTTATTTATTGCTCTTTGGGTAATTTCAGAAGTTTGACTGAAATCTCTATCTTGGATGGATATTGATAATTCCGAGACCATGTCCATTAACTCCTGAAAATCATCACCGTCCTCATTCAGAGATGTTCTGAGCCAATCTACATATTAGGGTGGGCCGAAAAATGCTTTTATTTTTTTTTTGAAAACGCTATACCGTGAAAAACTTGCCCCTAGAGTAG